>VYZU01057688.1:11379-31219 GCA_013401355.1 Ceyx cyanopectus
CATTTTTGGGATTTGTTCTTTGGTTGTTGTTTGATTTTTGTTCTTGATTCCTAATGTTTTCATACAAGCATTTTGTACAAGGCAGAACATGTAAATAATGACAGTGACTGAGCTCAAAAACTAGAAATTCTGTGTAGTATCAGAAAGCTCTTTTTTTGTTCTGCCAGTTGTAATTAAAAAAAAAAAACCCACCACCTCTACAAAGCTTTTAAAGAAATGTATGAAGTAGCAACAGCAACACTTAGTAATTTCTATCTTCACAATGGACATTAAAGAAGTTTAGATAGTTTACAAATCCTTTCCACATTTAGATACCTGTTAGTGAATAAGAGTTTGTCTTTCAAGCAGGGAGAGATCTCTTTTTTTTTTGCCTTGAATTAAAGTTGATTCCTGGAATATGGCACCATTGGTTTTGATAGTGTGGTGGTAAAAACCCATGCTCATACACATATCAGTGAATGCAAGTAAATGTGCCTTACCATACCTAGGCATTGTAAGGACTGTGTTTGCTTGAAGCTGAACTACACAGACAAGGATATATAGAAATGTGTGGATATTTTTTTTTATTCCATCGTCTGTGTCTTTGGTAATGGTGATGTAAAATCAATGATAAATGACATCACTGTGTATAATTATCATTGGGTTGTCTCTTGACTGTTGCAGTTTTGGAGTCAGGCAACATAAATCCATTGTTTCTGCACTGACCTAACATCTTTGGAAAGAAAAAGACAAAACTTTTCCCAAAAGGCTCCCATTTTATATTTCCATTGGCACTTCAGTTCTTTTTGAAAATACATTACTGAAACAGGTGTATACAGCTTGATACTACTTGGTTCTATCACATCATATGAAATACATACAAGAAATATAAATACTGCTTATCTCTTCTAGCTCTGGTAATTTACAGTAAGCTGTTGGCAAATTTCAAGTCTTCTTCCTTGACTGAGGCTTTCCCTCATGCCCAATAAGAACAGTGATGCACAGGAGCTTGTCTTTGGACCTTTCAATATTTACTGGAAATAAATATAGAAATATATAACTCCACCTTTAAGAAAAAATAACCTCAACATCTATGTAGCTTTTCTAGAGTTGCTGCTGAAAAACTTGTGATGGCTTCTCTTTTCCAACAATGGTTTCATAACTTCAAAAGTATTATCTCTGTTCTCATCTCCTTATTAGGTAACTTTAATCACTTTGCAGACATGTCAAATTCACCCTATTACTAAGAACAAAAAAAACCCCATGCATAGTTTTCACAGTTCAATTGAGCCGTGTTTCAGAACATAAAAGCAAATATTTTCTACAGAAAGATAAGTCGTTATCCAAACAAATATAATTAGAAGCAGTCTGGTGAAATAACGCTTGAAATCGCGATTAATGTATGAGACTAAGAGAAAATACAAAACTAAACAGCACCCAAATTCTTCCTTGAGTGTTCTCATCTAATTTATTCTAATTCATCCCTTATTCATGTTTTAGAAGTTAACAAAGCAATCACACTCTAGATTTTTTAGTCAGAATCTTAAAGTAATCTTGCCATCCAAACTACAGACCAAGCCTGAGCTGTAATGACATCTCTTCCTTGAAAAAATACAGTAAACAATTTTGCAGGGTATATATCTCAGTTCATTATTGATCATACTAATTGGTATATACTTTTCCATAGCCAGCTCAAAGCAAAAGCATTATAGAAGTGAAAGATTCAGAAATAGCCTTAATTTGTATATGTTATTTATACAATTAGATGTACCAATTTGTAGAAATAACAGAATCAACCTTCCAAAGAGCATTGAGCTTTTGTGAACTGTTCAAGCACTCAGCTGTTGACACGGCTACTACACTGAGTACTGGACACAGTACTCAATGCTAATGTTGAGTACTGTGTCCAGTTTTGGTCCCCTCATTACAGGAATGATGTTGAGCTACTGGAATGGGTTCAGAGAAGGGCAACAAAGCTGGTGAAGGGACTGGAGAGGTTCTCCTATGAGGATAGGCTGAGGGAGATGGGATTGTTTAGTCTGGTGAAGAGGAGGCTCGGGGAGGACCTTATTGCTCTCTAAAACTACCTGAAGGGAAGTTATAGGGAGGTGGGGGTTGACCTCTTCACCTTAGTTAAAGATGACAGGACGAGGGGCAATCACTTCAAGTTGCGCCAAGGGAAATTTAGGTTAGATATCAGGAAGAATTTCTTTACAGAGAGGGTGGTTAGGCATTGGAATGGGCTGCCCAGGGAGGTGGTGGAGTCCCCATCCCTGGAGGTGTTTAAGAATCATGTAGACGTGGTGCTGGGGGACATGGTTTAGGGACCCTAGCAGTGTAGGGTTAATGGCTGGACTTGATGATCTTAAAGGTCTCTTCCAGCCAAATCATTCTATGATTCTATTACATTCTTTATAAATGAATAATTTATTTGAGTTTGGGAGAGTAGCACATGATCTAATAAAATAAACAAGTTATTGTCATCTTCAGGTAGTGTGCCAGATATATGACTTAAGCCTTAGTGGAAGGAATGGTACTATTTGTATAGAATACTCATTTAATGTTAATGTTTGGAAAGCTCTGCTGACAGCTCTCGGCCTCTGCAGGGAGATATGAATCTTCACCTGCTGTCTATTCCCACCTGCTGTTAAGGTCTCTTGTAAACTTAAGGACAGCCCTTGGCTCCTTTAAAAAAAAAAGTAATCACTATCTATACAACTACTCTGCACTAGTCATTTAAAACCTCAACCTCTTTATCAGTACTTATATAAGAATGCTAGACCATGTCTATAGTGAAAATAAATATGAGGGGAGTGATTTGTGATTGGTGCCTTTTGTTCTACTCAGACTGAGGACAAGGGATGTATACAACATCCTATTCCCAGGCAGTGATCCTGACTGAGCAGACCTTTCAAAGAAGTCCAACTGGCATGTTCAGCACTTTGGAATGAAAGGGCGTCACACCCAAGGGGCCATCACTCCTGTATTTCAATCCTTATCTCCAGAGACAACTGACTAGTCCTATGTAATCGAGTAGAACCTGGCCTTGATATCTGTAATACTGTCATAAGCAACTGCATCAGCCCCTCAAGCACATTACATTTACTCGAATGCTCGCTATTTACCACACTGAAGGATTTTGTTTTGCCCAAATGACATGGAGAACTAACTAGAATTTACAAATTCATGGATTTGTAACAAAATTACAGGTTTCACCAACTGTTACACCATGGGAACTGATAAAATGTACAATATCAATTAAACAGACTTGCTAGTTGTCATACAAAAACAACCCCCTAAAAAATGCATGAGCTTTTAAATGTTGAAAGCATGAGCTTATGAAGCAGGAACTAATTAAGCATACACTAATGAGGTATGAAACTTCAAAGTGCTAGCTTTTGAAATACAAAGGTGGAAAAACAGCTCCAGATAATTGCCTAACTCATAGTTAGGCTCATAGTCAGGGCACAGTCCAGGCTCTAAGACTGGCCTTAAAATCAGTCACCACCCTCTCCCATTGCCACAAGGAAGTGAACAATCAATCTGGACTAAATTCTAATAGTGATATTCAAGAGCTTGCTCCCCAGCATATATATTTATGTAATACAGACAACCTCCAGCAGGAAGTAAGCAATACCATCTCCTTATCAAGAGGAAACAGCTGGGGGCTAAATTACACAAAGATGTTCAGTCCTGTGGCTGCAGGAGATTGTTTTGAAGTTAACAGAGAAAAGACAAATTCCTGATCTTGGCAACTGGAGCTTTACAGCCTTGCTAACTGAACTTTGTACGCTGGTGTTTAGGAGTTTCTCTAGCTAATGTACCAAGGGAGTAACAAAACCTAGGGTTGGAGTGTCCAACTCTTGTTGCTTCCCTCCCTGCCTAATGGAGAGTTAGTTAATACAAATCAGGACAGCTACAAAATTAAAATCAGGGACATATCCAGAAATAACAAATAGTCTGGTAGCTAAGGACGCTTGCCAGACATGCAGAAGACTGCCTTGTAGGTCCTGGCTCTGAACCAAGGCTAAGCAAGGCTAAGCTGGTGTAAGACTTGTTTTTGTTATCCAACACCTGTATCAGAAGGTTACAGAGGTCATAGAAGCACTTGTATTCTCCATCAGCAAAATATTTTTCTAGCCTAGAGAAACACTGTGAAAAAATACTTGTTTGGGAATTCTTCAGAGCTTATCAGTGTTAAGATGTGACCCTTCAACAAACCTGGGGATGTGGCTACCTGGAACAGAGAATGACTTTTGAGATAATTTTCCAATCAGTTCAGCCCTATCATCTCATCTGAACTTTCAAGGCTGCAGTAATTATTGATAAACTGTCATTTGCAACTGTCTAGATTTGTTCAAAATGTGTTTAATCAAAAAATGTTGTTGTTGATTCTTTGCTTTGACAAAAAATTGTGCTTCACAAAAATCAGCCCCTACCTGCCCTGCAGTACCATGGGCAGAATGCATGTAATAAAACCAAAATACAGCTTATGAACCAGTAAGGAAAATACAACTGGAAAATAATCATCCTAATATGTCAACTTCCAAATATGTCTAAGTCATGTACATGAAACATAACTCTATACTATTAAATGCATTATTTTCAAGCAAAGTAGAGATCACTATTGACTTTAATCAGAAAGACACTAAGTCCTTCTGTAAAGGAAAGCTTTTATAGGAACAATGTTCTCACAATATTCTCACAATATCTCTTAATATTCTCACAAATATCTCTATAAATATAAATACATTATGCATACTAATAGTATTAACCTGTGCCTTGAGGAAGAACCTCAAAGTCTCATAAATGCACTTTCTTCCTCTAGGTAGTGTAGAAGAGCAAGAAGTGACATTTCTAGCCTCTGATGTTATTATTTAAATAGATCTCAGAGATCTGTGTGAAGCATGAAAGATATTGGGACTTCAGTCTTGGTTCATTTCACTCAACACTAGAAATTGGTGCTGTGCCACAATGCAATTCAAACTTCCCAAAGAAAATCTGCACACAGGATCCTGGATAGAAAAGCATTTTCACTACTTCATATCTTCTTCACATATCCCAAGCTTGGATTTAGAATATTCCACTGATGACCTACTGTACTCTATCTTGTCACCCTTTTTACCTTTTGCTGTCTTGTCATCCTTTTTACTTTTTGCTATGTGATCTGCCGCCTCCCCATCTTTTGCTTTATGCCCACCATGTATCATAAACATACTGAACCACAACAGAGATGTCGGGAATTTTAGTCTTTCCCAAATCACTGTGCCTTCAGCTTCTTCAACAGCTCTGGTTTTGATTATTTATTAGTACTTCTCCTTCTTATTTTTACTACACTTTCATGGAAGAAAATTAAACCTGTCATGAAAATGATTGTTTTCATACATATTATGGAAAGTGAGATAAGGGCATATACTGGATATAGATTTAAAGCCCCTTTCTTTTATTTAAAAATAGTAGGCTTATTTTCATTAGAACATCTAATAAAGTTTTCCCAACTTCTTTATAGATATGGTTTTGCTCTTTTTTTATTTTTTCAAACAGAAAAATATATTCCAAGGACATTTGGATATGTTTTAAACAGACAGTCAGGAAATATACAGGATCATATCCTCAGCTGGTGTAAACTGATGACAATCCCTTTTCTTTCAAAGCTAGCTTTGTGCAACCACCCTATTTTTCACCAGTTGTGGCTCCAAAACTATCTGGAAAACAACCACTTTGGAAATGTTTACATGCCTGTCTGGTTTTATTCTATCCTCTTTTGTTTATATCTTAAATATTTTGGGCTAGATATATGATTAATTCAGTGGAAATTTACCCTGGTTACTCATGAGTTGCTTTACAGCGGTTTGATTTAACTTCAGGGAGTGGAGAGATTGTGTTTACTGATGGAGGAGAAAGAAACAGCTGTCATAAACTCCACACTTTGACACTGCCGATGCACAGGAATGCTGCATACCGCCCTGTCAGCACTGCACCAGGCTTTCATACTTCTCCTCTCACAGTTTACCCATGAGATTCAAGATTCCTACAATTCCCAAAATACCCAAATTTTCTAGACTGAGGCCAAAATCAAGTTATAACTTTAAATTTCTATGAACCTTTAGCTTTTCAATCTGTATTTATAGGTCAAGAGGAGGATTTGTTCTGGTTTTCCTTCTTTGAAGCTTCAGAAACTATACTTTGCTTTTTAACAAGATATTCCTTCTCATTAGAAAAAAAAGAAAAGGTTTTCTGGCCCTAAAATCTATGGCGTGCAAAATAAACATAGAAGCTTTCTTCTTTCATGTTTTCCATACCAGTTATTTTACACTCACTCATGGGAAGCTCCTACCTCCTGTTTCCTATCAAAGGAAGATAGTGAGGAGGAGGATAGGGGAAGCCAGGGCTTTCAAAATTAGTTTATTGGGGGCCAATGGTAGACTCCATGATGCAGCTTTTGTTTTACACAGATACCAGGACTTGTGACTTCCTTCCTTCCACAAAAAAACAAACCTCCCATGTCTTCCAAGACACTTCTGAGGTTATCACATCAGAGTTTTCAGGTCTACAGAATCTGCAATGAGAAGAGAGATCTAATCTCCAATGGAGTTAGGTAGGGAAATAACTTCCATGAAAAACTAATGCAAGCACAAGCCATTCCCTCAGCTCAGTTTGAAAAGACCATGCCACTGATTACTCCTAGAACGCTGGGAAAAAGTAATTTCCTTTTACAATTGAATAAACTATTTTAATGTCACAATGATGACACTGGAAATGATCTTGAGACAAGTACCTTTAAAATACTTCATTGTATGAAAAACAAGTTGAGAGAATATCCCACAGACAACTGAAAGGGCAGGGAGAAAATGAGTCTGTGAATTCAACTCCAACAATGCTGTTGAGAATTGACTAATGCACCATTATTTGCTTATATGCAATAGGAATAAAGTGAAAGTGTGTAACATATTTTTAGCTAGTTTTTTTAAGGAGAAATAGCAGGTGGAAATAGTGAGAGGAGAGAAGTAGTAGTTTAACACTGACCACAAGAGCACCACAGACCACAGAGACCTTCTGTCAGGAGGAATTAATTCTGTAAAATTAAATTAGCTTCCTGGTACTCAGTATAGCCAAATATATACACCCAGAAATTATGAATGAGACCCCCAGTCATGAGATTGGCTTAAAATGAGATTTAAGAAAAATATGACTGTTTTATTTTCTTTCTTGGTGTTCAGCCCCTAGGGTTAACATTTCCAAGCTTCTGTTTGCAATTACAAGGATGAGAATTCCACTATTTAAAAAAAAAAAAAAAATGGAAACTGAGATTTGTACACACTTAAAGGGCTAAGGTGTGAAGAAAAACCCTAAGTATTGTAAGAGATGTGATAAAGTCATCATAGTTGGCAGTGTGCTGAATATTATATAGTTTGACCTTGCCCAGGAGAAAAATATTCTCTCCAGCTGCTGACTTAACAAATTCTCCTGGTCTCCATTAGTGATACCACTCAGTCCCAGGCAGTTCCTATACCTTTGCATAACTTTTCTGAACTCTGAAATGTTTAGAGTTTATTCCACAGTAAACTGAGCTCAATCCTGAGCGGCCTGATTAGCTAAAGAGCCAACATCAATAGCTTTTCACAGTTTGGTTGTCCCCAGGAGTGTCAAATATACCATAGCAGATAGCAATCTGAGACATATAATATTTTCCTCAAAAGAAAGCTAATTTTCTCAACTTCTAATTGAATCTAGTCGTTTCAGAGAAGTTTTTTGCTGGTTTCATCTCAACATTTAATGAATACAGATTTTATTAAATAAACTGTTTATTTGCATAAAAAATTTACTTTCCCACATTCCCCAAAATATCAAAGAAATTGAATGTTAGATTTATAATTAACGTGGTTTGGATTTTAAAAGAATTTTTTCATAGCAAAGAACATTTCCATAAATCATGTCCATGATTGAAAAAACATGGTCATAACTGAAGACAAAACTGCTTCATTTTGCATCTGTTTCACATATATAAATGTGTCAGGTTTACACAAAACACTGATAAAGATAAGGAAGAAGGGATGAAAATGATAAAAATAGCCTAGGTTGTATCAGTAATACTTCTTTTATTATCATTTTCTCTGATACTGTTGTGACAAAACTCATTACTTTTCTTGCCTGGTTTAGTTTCTTAAGCTATTAAAAAGATAAAAGAAATATAATTTCTATGGAATTAAAAGTTCTTAGTTCAACCCTAGAAAAAAAGCTGGCGTGCACAATGTGTCATTACCTTATTTTCTTCTGACCACAGGTAACAGTTCTAAATTACTTCATCACAAAAGCTATTTCTTTCTCCTCACACCAAATGTGGTCATATTGATAGCTTTGATTTTAGGGCCAGGGTTAGCAGAGCAATGCCAGTGTGCACCAGGAGAGGATTTGCCCAGTGTTTCCATAATGCAGCAGAAGTGAAGCGAAGGAGATTGCAAACAGAACCACTTACCACGTGCAATGTCCTACTAGTAGTATTACTCCACAGTATAATGTATATCTTCTGAATAAATAACTTACTGCCTATTAATATATTATCTGATAATAATAGAGCACTACTATGTTTATTCCAATATTTTTAATTAAAATATACATCTTTAACATATTTTACTTATTTTTACCACAGCAGTTTGTCATGAAACATCAGCGAGAATAAAAGTATAGAGCAAAACCTAATTGTTTAACCTACCACCTTCTTGATGGGAAAGCATATGTAGTAAATGATTCAACATTATTCAAACAGAGGCAAGTAATGTGGTACATAATTTTTATTTTCTTCTAACAGGTGTCTAGCTGGGGTGGCTAAAGCAAAGTGTATCTCCTTCACACATAAAGTCCCTTTAGAGTTGTTCTCAGGATCTTTCCATTTATAGTGGAATCTCCTTCATTTTACTTAGAATTTAAGTATTTAACTGTTCTTAAAAAAATTAAATTCTGTAGCTTATTTTAGCAATACATTATTTAGAAAAAAAACACCCATTTGTGAGAAATTTCTGCCAATAAATTCCTTTATCTTTCAATGATAATATATAGTTCTTTTTGCAATATGTCCCTGAAATTACAAATTAACAGGGAAAAAAGTCCATAAACCCAGTTCAAGAATGGTAGGTAAGGCATAAAATTATCATTCAGTTTTCTGGTGTATCAATTAGGCAAATTCTTATGCAATTTAAAAGCTCAATGAGATCTAAATGAGACTTATTGATTTTTATTAAGTAAAATCTTAAGATCATTCGGATTTTAATGTTGAGCTGCCTCAGCCCTCTCTGCCTGTTATCAACACAGCATGGCAGCTTTTACTTCCAGGTGCTTGTACATCACCGTTGCCTATGTACATGTGACAGCTATGGGGCCTTCGCTCCCTTCCTGGAGGTGGCATCTGGCCCTCAGTGGCCAGGGGCCACCCCTTCAGCAGGTAAATGTGGCCACGAGGTGGAGAGGTCCCACAAT
Organism: Ceyx cyanopectus; assembly: GCA_013401355.1. Classification (NCBI taxonomy): domain Eukaryota; kingdom Metazoa; phylum Chordata; class Aves; order Coraciiformes; family Alcedinidae; genus Ceyx; species Ceyx cyanopectus. The sequence continues at coordinate 20,833 of VYZU01057688.1, forward strand.
GAACTATCAGCCAAGGTGCAGAATTTGGCCCTTTATGTTGTACTTTCCAATCCAGCCTTGAGAGGCTTCTAAAGCTGGCATGTGGCAGGCCTCATTATTGTTTTGTGCTTCCTTTTTATTTTAGTTGGCATTTATTTACTTGCTGAGGGCAAGGTATCCTCCAAACTAAGGCAAACCGCATTTTTAGAGGCACAGAAAAAAAAAAAATTATACAATTTGTGCTGACAAAATGGAAACTTGATTTGCTTCCCCACAGGCCCTGCAGCTGCTCTGCTCCCCAGCCACAAGGCCCCAACCTGACTGCCCATGGCAGCCCTCAGTCTTGGCTCCCTGGCCACCCGGCTTCACTGTGGTCACCAAACACAAACACTGAGGAATATCATGGCCATTTGTGAACGGCACATACACAGCCCCCCCCCCCCCCCCCCCCCCCCCCCCCCCCCTCCAGATGTTCTAATGGTCATTTGAAAGGGCTTTCAAAGATCAAAAAGCCTCCCAGCAGGCAGGCAAGAACCCAGCCTCGTGCCCTTCTCTGGGGCCAGGAAGCTTCAAGCCATGAGCCAAAATGAAGCTGCTCTTGCTAATGTGGGCCACAAGTCCCCATAACCTCCTGCCCAGACATCATGCCTGGCCCTGTGCAGTTTTGCCAGAACAGCCCAGTCCCCAGTCTGACACCAAAGAAATCAGGAAACAAGACAAAGTTAGGGGTGGAGGGGAGGGGGAGAAGTCATGATAAAGAAAAGATACAAAGGTTTAAATAAATATAAATAAATCAAGCTACTAAACTGGTGTGCGAATATGACAAATGACTCACCTGCTGACATCCATCCTGGCACTGGGACACATACTGGAGCAGGAGGGCTTCCATGTGTCCAAAGGCTCGAGAGTATTTTGGAAGAACCTTAGCTGTGCCTCCCACCATGGTTCACATACAGCCCTGCTTTCCATGCTGGAAAATTTGTTGTGACTTCCACAGGCACAGACATCACAGAGTGGGGAGGAAACAGAGGAAGGTCCTTTACAATGACAGAAATGTTTGTAAACATAACAAACAAATGTGTCAATTATGATATTTTTCCCCTAATGTGAAAAAGCTGTATGAGAAATTTGTTTTGTATGAGCAAAGGCTGCAGGACTGCCCAGTGACCACCTTATGAAGATGAAATATTTCTCTGATTTGTTTTTTTCTGTTCCAAATCCTTGCATTAGATAGTATCCTAAATAGCAACCATACCAAATTTCCTTGTACTGAGCCTCAGTCAGCTAGCTTTATGTGCCAAGTCAAAAACAAAAACAAAAAAATTTATCGTGTCCTGCTATCTCCAGCACCTAACAATATATTACTCAAAACCTGAAAATTGTAACTGTGCCAAGCATTCTTTATCAAGGAGGTACTTGGATAGGAAACTGAATTTCTGAGTGTTTCTGCAAAGAATAAACTACTGCTTAATGGTAGGAACATTACAAAATGGATATATTCTGCCTCTATACATTTTATTTCTGTGCTGATTTCACTTCACACAAACAAGAACATAAGAGCTGTACTGGCATGCATCTAACTCATATCCAGTCTGCAACAGTCTCTCAGCTAGCACACAGAAATGAAATTTAAGAATAAACAACAACGATGAAACAAACAACAACAACAACAAAACAAACAAAAAACACAAAAACAACAAAACCAAACAAAAAAGAAACAACAACCGAAAAAAAACCAAACCTCAAAGATGTTGAGTACTCCTAATATTGGGAGCATTCTCCCATTTCCAACTCCAGACTGGTTTGCTCAGTAACCCTCAGAGGATCTCTCAAGAGTCCTCTTGTCTAGGGCCCTTATGAACAAGTGACAGCCAAAATGTTTGTCACAATCCATCTGAATGTCACAATGTCCTTAGTCCAGAGGTTCTTTTACTCATCTCATTAAGAACTTGTGGTTTTGGACCTGGGCCCCACAGCCCTCACCTGTGAGCCCTCATTCTCAATTCCATTCCACCTACTGACAATTTTCTAAACTTCAAAGAAAAGTAATTTGTAAGGCACTGTACTTTTAAGAGGTGGAGGCAAATGAAGAAAAAAGCAATTTAGAGGTAATAGCTCTACTGGGTGAACTATTGAAACACTTTGATTTCCATATTTAACCAGCAAAACTCTGATGTTTCCAAGTTCACTGGGATGTGTGTCCAAATTGACCTTTTATTGCATATGGTCAAGTGCTGTGAAAAAATCCCACCACTTAGCATCTCTCTGTTATCTCAGCCACAGGCAGGGAAATTCTCCTCTTCAAAGAAAACCATAAAAAGAGATAACAGAGATAGAGAATTCTGTGCCATCAGCATTTCAAACTCCACATCCCCTCAGGAAAAGAGTTTTTTGTAAGGGAAAAAATGTTTGCAAGAGTAAACTGACCAAAGGCAGTAGTTTCTAACCCACCAATTTTATGCAGCCTCTGTGCTCTTCACCTGGAAAATGTAGTAGCAAACCAGTGCGGGTACAGTTCTTGGAGTACAGTGGCATATCAGATACACATGCTTACTATTTTCCCATATAGTGGAAGTGCAATGATAGCTTTCTACCCAATTCTTTTACAACATCATTTCAGCCTCTTTATTACCAAGGAGCATGATTTTTCTAGTCAGAACTTCTGCTGTATACTGAATGCCAAAATAGATGCTGCTTTATGTGGGTGGGAGAGGGAAGGAGTTTGCCAGTATAGCACATTTCATTCAGGGAACTGGTATAAACTACATACAGACAAAACACTAGCTTGCCAGTATAAGCTGTGGCTACACTAGGAAAGCTTGCCAGAATAGCAAACTGCCAAATCTTTTCTAGCATAGAGAATCCATGCTATGCCACAGATAAATGTTGCTTCAGACATTAACTCTCACTAGTCTCACCATACTGCCTGTAGGAGCTGACACCACTAATTGATAGGTGGTAATTCTTTACTCCATAATCTATCCAAGTTCAGAAATTTCAAGAAGCCTATACTCTTTTGAAGAAGATGGGAAGGTAAAACACCTTTGGAGGCTGGATTATAGCCCTATACATTTTTTTGTGATGAGACAGATGCACCAGGGCATGGCCACTGCCACATACAGAGACAGATCTGTTTGTGCTGCATTTGAAAAGAAAGAGGACTACTGTTTCATTTAACTTAGCTGCACTAGTCACTAGCATCCTCAATTTAATTCATCAAACTGTTTTCTATCACAGAATATGAAGGAAATTGATTTTACTTGCAAGTGAGAGGATTGGACAACAACTTAACAATTAATTGGACAAAGATCATGTTAGTACACCTGATATAGAAGTAACAATAACAATTTAGCATGGTTTCCCATAGGTTTGTGCAGGACCTTTTCATGTACTACTTGTGGCCATCTTTCCTATACTCATATCCAGAGTCATAGCAATGATGGCTGTGGTCTTTCAAAGACTTACTTTAGAAACCAAGAGTAGACACAGAACAGACAAAACATATGACAGTAAGTACCATAGATAAAAAAGTGGATTATCAATTCAGTACAGGAAACAAAATTAATGCATTCTTTTTTTTTTTTTTTTTGAGATGGCACTTCATGTTAACATCAAGAGCTTTGCTAGGAGAACATACGTAATATGGCATGATGACATGTGAAAACACACCAAAGTTTATTAGAAAGATCATGCTGTATTCAAAGCATTTATCACTGCCTGAGAGAATTCTTTTTAATGTTTAAAGTAATGGTTGGCCTCAGTATCTGAAAGCAGCCAGATGGAGGCAAAGAAGCCAATCAATCATTTATCAGAGAGTGTTGGATATATGGCATCCTGTGCAGATTGGGTTTTTTCCACAAGACTTTGATAATTAACATGATAGGAACATTTAGACACTATTTGTCTAAAGCACAGGAAATGGTATAAATGCAGCCACCAGAAACAACCTCACTTTACAAAATTTTGGAAGTGATACCCCAAGGCCATCTAGCAGTGGCTCATGCTTTTTGCTACAGTGAAATTATGAATTTCTGATATAGGCTTCAATTCCAATATCCCTCCTTATTTAAATAAATAAATAAATACATCTTTCCTTTCTGAAGGTAGGTGCTTTGCTTACTTATTTCATGTATGGATTATTAGTAATTTTTTAAAAAATTTGCTCCCATATAATCCTTTCTTTTAATAACCTAGTTTTTTACAAAAATGAAGTCTTCAGAATTTCCCTGTATCCCCATCTGGCTAGCAATTGGTCCTACACCGTTAAAGGAGGGATGACTGTTTATTAAGCAGTAAGCTACAGGCTAATTAATTCTTGCCAAAGCCTGTCAGAATTAATTCATTTTCCAGTGAAGTTAAATGAGTGGCTGAATGGATCAATGCAATTGCCTGTAATCAGTGCTCCTCCACAATAAATGCAGGAAAAAAGTTGCCACTAATTTTCTGCTGTATTTGCCATTAGTGACTGAAGTCTCAAGTTATCCAGCTCCTCTTCCTGCCACTTTTGCAAAGGAGGTTTGCCAGGGAGGGTGAGGAAATTCAGGCAAAGTACATAACAGTGTTATTAACTAATTTCTTATTCTCATCCAGTATTTTCCCCCTATTGCCCACATTTGCCAGCACTCAAATTTCATGTCTCCCTTGACTTTCAGGAAGAAATATTTAAATTTCTCATAAGGGCCAGATCTTGGCTGCATGGGATCTGGCTTCAGAGATAGTGCCACAGATTTATGGGAGGGGACCAAAAAAAGGCATGGTGAAGAAGGGCTTCAGGTCAGTGGAAATACACATTCCTGGGTTAGGCACTCCTCAGTGTTAGCCAAAGTGTGTAGCTTTGTCTGCTATGCCTGAGCTTCTGAGTTGTTCCTTGTGACTGCTTCCTCTGGATGCTCCTGTTGCTTCACCTCTCAATAAAAAAAAAAGAAAATAATTAAGAAATTCCCCTTCCCCTCTGCCCCAGACATCTTTCCTGGGGATAGTGAGACCTAATNCATAGTCTTTTTTTTTCAATTTCAAATCAAAATCTGCAACTTGGTTACAAGTCTGTCAGATATAAACTATTGGACTAAGCAACAGAGCTCCCTCTAATGGTGTTTCTGTAGTTATATTGATTTATAATATATTGTTAAGCTCTATTCTTCTTATTTTTTCCTAATAAAGTTACATCAAGCTCGGACTGCTTTGTTATATGTATTTGTGTTTATTTATATCCATTTGGTACTACAGCTTTTCCCTCTAAGAAAAGAGTAATTCATTACAATGGAGTGTGAATATCACTTGTTTTGCTTGTGAAAAAGAGGATCATTATTATGTATTAAGCAAACTTTTAAAGGGAGCAAAAACATTACCATCCGGATAGTACTTTATAAGGCTTTTTTTTTTCCTGTTTATAAATTCTGGTTAGTTACTTACAGAAAGCATTAGATTACATTAAGAATTACATTACATTAAGAAATACAGTAATACTTTATTGGAATGTCTGGATTTTCTTTTCTCATCCTGCCATCCCATAATGGGAGAGGCTGCTGCTGTTGTCTTTGGGATACTGCCAGGCACATAACTGTTAAGGTGGGATGAAGACAATACAGAATTCAAAGAGAAAAATTGAGAAAAGAAGTGTAAGAACATGAGAAACCTAAAGTAAGATAATATGAAAACTTGCTGATGCAGAACACTGGTTCACTCACTTGCTTTTCATGTAGAAATTGGCCAAAGACAGGCTTATTTAATGTAATTCTCCATGCTCCCCCCCACTCCCCACCTGTTGCAAGCTCAAATGAAATGAGACCCAAAGGCAAATCACTCCTCATTTTGATCTGGAAAAACAAAAACTACAATGAAGATTGTTTGATTGTTTGTTTGGTTTACACCAAAGCACTCAAATTTTGCCCAGAAGAGCTTTGGCCACAAGTAGAAATACCCTGCAGTGACTCATCTTTCCCTTCATTTGTGCCCCTCTCCAAGGTAAGTAAATTCACAGAAGTATGGCTACCTTGAGGAGATATTGCCCATATGAAATAAGAGGTATTGACATGGTTGTGTAAAGAACTCAGCACCATTAATTCACTNTGCTTCCTCTGGATGCTCCTGTTGTTTCACCTCTCAAAAAAAAAAAAAGAAAATAATTAAGAAATTCCCCTTCCCCTCTGCCCCAGACATCTTTCCTGGGGATAGTGAGACCTAATTCACACATCAGCTCTGGAAATGTAAAAGGCTCAGGGACCCCTTTAACATAGCCACTGACTGATTTAAGAGGCAATTTTATTTATTATACATTATGGTAATTGATTTTTCATTGTTTGGGAGATTCAGGGGGCTTTGTGTTACCTTTAAAGAAAGTGCTGACAAGCTACCACAAGTGTAAGGAGAGAGACCACACAAGAGGAGGAAAAGAAAACCAGTGCTAATGGCTGTTTGCTCTAATATGGCTGATATTCTTCATTTAGACTGTGTTTATTTAGGAATTCAAGGAATATTAAAATTGTGGCAAGTAGTCGGGAGCTGCTCCACTTTATAAATTGGTTAGCTTATTAATATCAAGTGCTCAAAGCCAATAAATATCCTGGTTTAGGATGTATGACACCGAAGTGCAGTCACCGAGGAAGGCAATGAACACTCTCCCTCACTCCAGCACTCAGCACTTAGCAATCATTGGCTGCTACATAAATACTGCATTGTATTATGTATGATATGTGCCAGGCACAGCCTTGTTCTTTAGTGGAACTCCTCTCTTTGGACATGGACGTAGGAAGTAATACATGAAAGCCCTGATTCCCTTTCTTGTATTTACTTATTTCTTGTGTCTTCTTACTTTTAGACAGATGAAATTTATTGGCTTTCTAGGATCAAGAATTAAAAATGTTGATAATAATCCTATCTCAGCATATCTTCATAAACACACTCCTGGAGAGGTAACAGTTGGTCTGTTAGCAGCAAAGCCAGTAAAGCCTGCTTTCCTAAGACTTTGTGCCTGATACCAAAGTGTTGTATTAATGTACTTTTATCTGTAATAAGAGATTAACATTCACCACAACCTGTCCTTTGGTAGCAACACAGGTTAGGTCCCATTTCTCTGCTGGGTTATTTTTATAAAACAAATAAAAATGGAAACTATTTTAGAACCCTCCCCATCTTCAAAGTTTGGTTTAAGCATCATTGGATGAGAAAGGAGGAAAACTGACAGTCAAAAAAGAAAGAGCACTAAGTACTGTACAGAGCAAAGGTTAGGAACTCCAGTCAGTTCTATTGCAGGTAAGAAACAACAGAAATAATTTTTCAAGGACAACACAATTAGTATTTAGCCAATTTATCTCTTGTTATAGGCATTTATAGGATTCAGACAAGGAAGAGGAATATTCCGTTAAAAAAATCTTCACATAAATTACAGAATTAACCCTTACACACAGTAAAGTGGGTATATGTATAGTGGGACAGTAGTAATCTCATTAATATTATTTCTACATTTCATGAGTATTTGCTAATTTTAGCTAATTCTAATACACATTTTTATTTTNCATCCTTAAAAGAATAAATAAATCATTACTTTAAAGCCAATAGTTCAGTACTTGGATTTATTGGAAGGGAGGGGAGAACAGGGAAGGTGAAAAGGAATGCTTCAGTTTTAGAGTTTTTACAGATGCTATTACATGGAGAAGCTTGAAATAAGTAGGCTGAAACCAATGTGTTCTTTCAGCAAGAAAGATACATGCATTCAGAGTGTTCTCTTGATGTCTGTGCTTAGAGCCAAAGCTGGTTTTGGTTTTGTTTTTTTAATCATAGTCTTTTTTTTTCAATTTCAAATCAAAATCTGCAACTTGGTTACAAGTCTGTCAGATATAAACTATTGGACTAAGCAACAGAGCTCCCTCTAATGGTGTTTCTGTAGTTATATTGATTTATAATATATTGTTAAGCTCTATTCTTCTTATTTTTTCCTAATAAAGTTACATCAAGCTCGGACTGCTTTGTTATATGTATTTGTGTTTATTTATATCCATTTGGTACTACAGCTTTTCCCTCTAAGAAAAGAGTAATTCATTACAATGGAGTGTGAATATCACTTGTTTTGCTTGTGAAAAAGAGGATCATTATTATGTATTAAGCAAACTTTTAAAGGGAGCAAAAACATTACCATCCGGATAGTACTTTATAAGGCTTTTTTTTTTCCTGTTTATAAATTCTGGTTAGTTACTTACAGAAAGCATTAGATTACATTAAGAATTACATTACATTAAGAAATACAGTAATACTTTATTGGAATGTCTGGATTTTCTTTTCTCATCCTGCCATCCCATAATGGGAGAGGCTGCTGCTGTTGTCTTTGGGATACTGCCAGGCACATAACTGTTAAGGTGGGATGAAGACAATACAGAATTCAAAGAGAAAAATTGAGAAAAGAAGTGTAAGAACATGAGAAACCTAAAGTAAGATAATATGAAAACTTGCTGATGCAGAACACTGGTTCACTCACTTGCTTTTCATGTAGAAATTGGCCAAAGACAGGCTTATTTAATGTAATTCTCCATGCTCCCCCCCACTCCCCACCTGTTGCAAGCTCAAATGAAATGAGACCCAAAGGCAAATCACTCCTCATTTTGATCTGGAAAAACAAAAACTACAATGAAGATTGTTTGATTGTTTGTTTGGTTTACACCAAAGCACTCAAATTTTGCCCAGAAGAGCTTTGGCCACAAGTAGAAATACCCTGCAGTGACTCATCTTTCCCTTCATTTGTGCCCCTCTCCAAGGTAAGTAAATTCACAGAAGTATGGCTACCTTGAGGAGATATTGCCCATATGAAATAAGAGGTATTGACATGGTTGTGTAAAGAACTCAGCACCATTAATTCACTGTTTAGGCTAAGTATGAAATTCATACACACATCTTGAAAGATAAAATTTGACAGAAGCTTTACTATATAGTGTTGAAAGAAGAATGAAGCAAGGGCAAACTGTTCAACAAAAATTAAAAAGTAAAAATATGAGAACAGGAAAGAAATCTGGCTTCGCAAAACTGTAACTATACACAGCTCTGTATTTATAAAGGATTTTGTACTTTATAAAATTTATGACTATACATCACATTGGTTTAAGAAAAAAGAGAAGCAAAAGTACTGAGAGAAGTAAAACACACCCTTGGCTAAGCAACTTGGTCGGTTTCCCTAGGGAGAAAAAGCATTTTTGGTGGCCAGGCAAAAAGGAAAGCAGGGATTCATTATCATCACTTTTGTAGAACTATATGCTACACGCAAAAGACAAGAATATAGAGAGGACACTTATTTTAACTTTCCCATGTACTTAACTGGTAGCACAGAAAAAGAATGAGTTATTTAAAATTGTGCTACTTAACTGGTACAGCACAGTTAAGTAGCACAATTTTAAATAACTCATTCTTTTTCTGCATAGTACCTGCCTATAAAAGGATTGGCCAGTAATCAGCTTCTTTTTTTTTTAAGTTTTGGGGTTTCTTAAGTTGGTAGTGTTGAAAATCCATCTCCTCGGAAAATAATTTAACAACTTCAAAAACTTGGAAAACAAGCGTTAACAGAGGCACTGTTTAGCAGCTGGAGCACTGCAGGTGTACAGGTTTGCTAGTCCTTTTTAGGTCACAGTGGTGGGTGGTAGTATGTGGCACTAGCACTGACTTATTTGATCCTAAGCTACCATCTTATTTGAGTTTGAAAAAATACCTTACTTGTGGTTTTCAAATTACGGAATGAACTTAATTAAACTGTAAAACATTAAACAGCAGTAGGAAAGATTATATCCTTGTGGGGAAAAAAAAAATAAAAAATCAAGTGCCTTAGTGACTAGGACAAAATAAACATAAGCCAGCAGTTGTAAAAATAAACCAGTATTTTCCAGTCCCACATTTTTAGTTGCAACAGCGAGGCGAAATTGTCTTTTTAGAGAAGTTTCTTCAAGAAAAAGCTGATATATAGGTGCAGGTGCTTGAGAAAGATATAGCACCTCCTTTCTCTTTTTTTCCTTCTCCTTCCCTTTGCCCCAACATCACTCTGTCATGTTAAGAGATGCACACTCCAAACAGTTTAAATGTTTTTCTAAATCTGAAAAAACATGGTAAAATATGGAGCATTACAACACTAATTTATCAGAAGTTTGGAATGTTTCTCAATATGTGAGTGGGAAGGCAGAAAGAGACATTTTTGACAAGTAAAATCATGATTAGAGAACTTCATAGAAAGTAGAGGCAAAAAAAGGAGAGCAAAAGAAAAAAGAAAACAGAAAAAACAAGAGGAGAAAAAAACATGGTGAAAAAGGAAATGCTAAGTGTATCTGACGTTAATTAAAAAAAAAATAAAAATTGCTGTCATGAATTGTAGAGATTTCCTGCATTGTAATTGAAAGGAAAAAAAATTAAATCAGATGAATTCTCTTACATGATTTTA
>VYZU01057688.1:36067-58680 GCA_013401355.1 Ceyx cyanopectus
CCCCAGATGCAGCACCTTACACTTGCTCTTGTTAAATTGTATTAAATTTCTCTCTGCCCAGCTCTCTAGTCTGTCCACGTCTCTCTGGATGGCAGCACAGCCTGCTGCTGTGTCAGCCACTCCTCCCAGTTTGGTGTCATCAGCAAACTTGCTGAGGGTGCTCTCTACCCCCTCGTCCAGGTCATTGATTAAATTTGACATCACAGCAATGACCCTGCCCACACCCAGTGAGTAAAGGAGGTCAGCACTGCGTTTGACATTTATTCTGGAGAGTAAACAATAAGTGCTTCTCAAGCATTTGCCTTGCAGCATTAACAGTGTGGCTAGAAATTGCTCTTCTGGGAAAAGCTTTACCTTTTATGTTCCACATCTCTTGGGAATTGTTGGCACCTTTGTCTAAATCTTATCAGTAGGTTTTACCTGCTATGTCCTTCCACACTCTAATTAGCATAGAGAGAAAAGAGCATTTATCTTTGTCATCCTCAGGTGCTGAAGAAGGTGATAAGAGTGGCAGATAATATTGGATGCATGATGGTAATTTTTAGATCCACCGTTGAATTATGCCCTGAAGCACACATTTTGAGTTCCTGGTGCTCTCAAGCCTCTGAGGTCTACAACACATAGCCAGGTGGATGGTAAACAAGCATGTGTATTCCGAGTGGACTCTAATTTTTTTTTAAATATGCCCCCTTAAGAAGACCTAAGCTTGTCATATAAGAGTGCCAGTAGAGGACTGGTTCAAAGATCCATCCAGCTCTGTATTCTGCGACCACCCTAGCAGACAAGGAGGGAACAGAAAGGACCGTCTGAAGATACACTTGTAGCCAAATGTACAGTGGTAAATGCAATTGTTGCTCTCTGGCTGCTTTGTTGTGCCTCTTTCTGAGATTTCTTATGATTGCTGAGGTGACACTTGAAAAAGGGATAAGTGGGACTTCTGTTTTCATCATGTTTAAAAACAAAATTCCAACATCACACAAGCAGTCCAGCAGCCTACGTAAAGAGAATTGTATCCACTCCTTCAAGTCCTGAGTTGAAGATCAGTTCAGATGTGAAACAAGTAGTGCGGAAGATACATGAAGCCTAAACTCCTTACAGACTGTCTCTGATATTGAAAATAAAGCGGAGTCTTTTTTCTAAGAGATTAGAAGGTGCTGAAAACAAGTTTGCTGGTCTGCAAATTAGCTGTGCTGGATATGTTGGCATGTTTAATATGTTGTTCAAGGAAAATAAAGTGCTACAATACAAGATAGACAACATAGATAATGAGGCCAGAAACAGGAATTCTAAGACTAGTTCTGCACGTCTGAGAAAACTGAAACGGGAAGGGGATGTTTTCTCTGCACAGTGGCCCAAGGATCTGTAGTGCTGGGGGAGAACTGGGTGCTGATTGCTTTGATCTGTGCCAGAGAAACACCACAGAAAAAGCAATATATTCTGCAGGAATCTATTACACAACACAGGGAGCCCTTCTACAGCAATGGGAAGCTCCCAGATATTGGACTATCTCAAAGGTGGCTCAAGGCTGGGGAATTAACTCCCCCATTTGTTCACCACTTCTGCTCCCAGGGTAAAATACAGTTTTTTGGCCTTGTCTTCTCTAACTATGGCACATAAATTGCCACAAAGCTGTCAAGATGCAGCCCCTTGCCTTTGGGGTGGAACAAGACTCTCCAGGGGTTACTGTGATTCATGCAAGGGTGGAAAGCACCCACAAAGTGACAAATGATCCCCATAACAAAAATTACTCTGGTGTCTTATTAAACTGACTTCCTGCTAAACAGAGCACCTAGTTGTCCATTTCACACATGAATGTCTTGTTTCAGTCACATCAAATATTCACTTTAAGTTAGCTCAGAGTTTATTTTCTCAAAACATGTCTCTCTCAGACAAGCATTATATCAACCAGATGATAATAACAAGAGTAAGCAGAAATTATCAAAATCTGTTTTCTTTTACACTCAATAGCATCTTCCTCTGACATAAGCCTGCCCATTATTCCAAAGTGCACCGTATACACTTCTATTGAGTACAGACACTTCAAATTTGAGGTAATTATTCTCACATGAGGGAAAATCTCTTGATTCGCATGTAAGATTTGGTATGCACAAATTTTTGTTCTGAAATCCTTTCTTTTAATTCCAGTTTGCTGCTCTCTTCCCCCTAACAGTACTATTGCGATTTAGTTCAGAAAGCATCTTTAGCATCTCCTGCTCAAGAACACATGACCCAGCTGTTTAAGATGCCCATATGGTTTCTGAAGAAAGACCAGATAAAAATCATGTTTAAGTAATTTTAAATCTGGGTGCTACACTTAAAACAGACCACTGTGCAAAGCCTTAGCCAATCAGCTTGTTGAAATAGGGACCACTCACCTTCTTTCCAGTACTAAAAACATTGAGTTTGTAATTGCAATTTGTTTAATGTTGCATACAGCAAGTGCTTTACATTTACAGCTCCAATTCAGCTTGTTTTGATACCCATGGGTTGCATGCAAATAGGTTTGTTGCCATTACACAGCTGCATTCTTGTCCCATCTGTCACTGAATGCTGTTGCAGTCGGTGACAAACAACTCTCCACATAAAAGGCAAGTTAAAGGTCATATTGCCGCTTCATTCCTAAAGCACAGCTACTCCATTTCATCTGCTACAACAGAAAAAACAGCCTTCTTCACAAGAACTCTTTGCTAAGTCTCTATTATTCAGGTCTAGATACAGGGGGTAAGAACTGGGGGCATCATCTTGCAAACACCCATACCAAAAGGTAACCTGGCCCTGCAGCCTGGTGACTGCCTTGTTGCCACATAGTGACTCACACACACCAGTGCCAGGCTTGGGAAGTTGAAGAGAACAGTTGTAAATTTTAGGAATTACTTCAAGAGAAGGGTACAGAATGGGGAGTATTCAAAATTCTGAAACAACTACTTTGTTGTTGCATGCTTTACCCCTGTCATTCAAACACATGTTTTTTTGTTTAAGCATGATTAATATATTTTTAATGTTTTTTCCTAACTGAAGGGAAGTCTGTGCTATATATTAAAAGAGACTAGAAAAATACCCTGAAAGCTGACCTGGCATCATTGGGTAGCCTGTATGTGATGTTTTTCCTTAAGATACTTGTCTCATCATTTTTCACTGTTTCTTTTTGCATTTCTCTCTGCCCTGTTTGAGGCATCCTGTCTTCACTCCCATATCAGTCCAAGTCATGAGAAGAATTCAACCGAAAACACCCTTTCAGAAAGCTTTAAGAAGTACAAAACCGAGCCAAGCTCCACACAGAGCTTTGCAACACTTACGGAGAGCTAAGTTCACTGCCACTGCAGTTCAATTTGACATATATCTAGGTTTCATAGTGCAGGTTTCAGGGTGTTCACCAGGTGCCTGGGTTTGGAATAAAACCTGAGTCATTCAAGCCTGGGTATGGGAGACAAAGAGCCACTGCTCTTGCAGGGGTAGAAGAAGATTAACCAACAGTCACAGTCCAGGGCTCTGCACTTGCCCTTGATCAGCAGCAGCAATGCCCCAGCACAGTTCCACTCCAGCCATTCTGCAGGAGCCACACGCCCCAGCCCCAGCAGCCCTGGGGAGGTTGCCTGCCTCGCCTCAACTGCACGCGAAAAGCCATTTCAATGTCTAACCTTGCATCCAGGCAGTTAGGAAGTCCTACTGAATGCTGAGGGTTTATTCTCTCTCACATTATGACAGTTTCCAGCACTAATAGGGGTAAGTGGAGGTGATGGTTGTGCTTGACACAAGGGAAAATAAAACCATCAGAGAAATAAGTTTGTCAGCAAACACTGAAATATGAACAGTTCCTGGAACTGGGTTCACAGACATGTTAAACACTGAAACTGGAGGAGGTAACAGATTTAGCAGCAACAGCTAAATCTGAGATCAGGCTTATGGGTCAGCTGAATCAGCTACTTAAATGTCCAGGAAAAATGCCTGCTCCACTGGCATGTGGCACAAGCTGTAACATTTAACAAGTAAATAAACTGTAGTCCATGAGGTCCTCAATTTCATTCATTCCTATCATTTTCACCTTGCAGATAAGACAGAAAAACTCGTTATATTTTACTTTCCTAAATTGTATGACCCTGACATATACTCAGAAAGATTGCCTTTGATGCTGTTAACTACCTGCCGGCACTATCACTAAGGTTCATTTAGGAATAATCTATTACTGAAAAGGAAAGGTCCAATTTTCAAGGATGAATTATTTGAATCACAGCATGCCATTCTGCAGCAACAGGAAAATGGCCAGTTCCACTCACCAGCGCCTTTCAGAGCTGTTCAGTAGGGGAAGAGGCAGCCCATGGGAAGGTGTATTGAATTTTCAGATGGGAAAGGAATGGCAGAAAATCCAGGCTACCATAACTCTGGACATATGCAAAAGAGCAATATTTCACTCTATTATGAAGAGCTACATATAAAGAACATATATTCTGCACTGTTCCTTAAAAACTATCCCAATGGATTATGAGAATATTTAAGAAAGCATGAGCAATTTAAACTTATTTGTATGTACANTGGTTCCGTTTAAAATATTTCTCATCTAGTTTACTTTTTCAAATGCATTCAAGTATAAATATTTTAGCAAAAAGTAAAAAAAAATACTAATGGAATAAGAGGGGCGAAAATCAAGTAATGTTGACAGACACATAAAAAGTAGGCTTTGTTAATGTAATATTCATTACCTTAGAAAATGTTTTACAGGAAGTGTAGTAAATCCACCACAGATGTGATAAAGATTAAAACCTCTTTTAAAGCAAATCTGTCCATTTAAAATAACCCAAAACGCATGTGCAACATTTCTCAGCAATTGCCCAAATAGCTGATGAAACAAAATCAATATTGAAGTGAAGCATTTAATAAATTCTAAGCAAATATAGTCCTGTTAATCAAGGTGAAAATCACAAAATCCCCATTTTCCCCTTCATCTTCCAGAGATACTAAAAAAACCACTTAGAAATTAATTTGAAATGGCAGTCCATTTGCTCCAGCACTATGCTACCTACATGACACACAAAACCACTTGCAGTGTAACATGCAGGAGAATATAAGCACTGCATTCCCCTTAGAGCACTACTTATATTAAAAACAAAACAAAACAAAACATAATATTTTTTTAAATACAAGTATCTAAATTAAGAGTACATTTTCTGATACACTGAAGGGAGCAAATGTTACTATTTTGTCCCCCATGTTTCATTTTGGTTTTTAATAGACCATCTTTAGATGAACCAGGATTAAATATTTGCATTAAGCATGCCTATAAATGCCAACAAACAGCTGGGTCCTATCAAACCAAACATCACAAATGGCTTGCAAGATTGTGATTACTACATGCATATTAAATCAGCATTAGCATATTTTCCTAAAGAATATATGACAGCAGAGTTGAGTTAAATGAAAGTTTAAAAATAAAGAATTAAACTGGCCACTTCACCATGATAATATGTATTTCATTCTCCTCCAATGAGAATCCCCATCTTGCAATATTTCTTTAGCATTTCTACCATTCTCCCATATATATAATCTGTATTTAAAAGTAATTTAAAGGAATATTTAGATAAACAATAGACACACAAAAGAAAAATAATCACTTCTACATACAAAAATATTTAGCTACTGCTTTTTAAGGCATGGTATAACTTTATTATATTCTACTCCCACTCATGAGGGCTACACTGGCATATTGAAAGGTTGGTGGTGAAGCTGAAGGAGGAAAACCAGTGTTGGGACACAAAACTGCAAAGATTTTTTTCCCATTATTAACTACTCTGCCTTGAGGAATCTCATATGAATCATTAAGAGTACTCAAAGTTCTAAAGTTAAATACACATATAAGTATTTACAGGCTTGGACTTTGAGAAGATCTGAGGAAGCAGCAAACTGTCCCTATTTTCCTTTGTCCTCAGCTGAGCTAATCCCATCACTAACAAGAAGGATTTCTTCAGGATAAGGACCAGTTAGTTATTGGATGGTATCTTCCCATAGACACACAGAACTTCAATTCAGATTTTTAACTTGAAGAAAAAATTATCTCTTTCTGAATAAAAGCAGTATAAAGAGAACATGTGTGCAGATTGCAGCCCATAAAACAGCTATATATGACATTTAATATCTGCATATCTTCTTATGTTAGCTTGACAAGAATTAAATTTTCTACTCATGAGTATTGCTGACATTCCAGGTTCATGCCAAGAAATGTATTTACTACCACACACTGCCATCTTTTATATTACGTAACATATGTGCGTGTTTATATGCATATGCATATATGCATACACAGTCAAAAAGAGCTGTACCATAAGTAATAATAATAAATCAAGTGAAAAGAATATTTAATCCACACACCCCAAACTCACTAATAAACACAAGCAATATATACACAAAACCTATGCTTGATTTTCATCATGATGTAATTACTATTTCAGATCAAACTGAGAAAATTAACATGCTAGCCAAACTAACATGAAGTAGGCTAATTGGCCAAAACATTCAATTTCTCACTTTCTTCCTGTAATAAAAATATCACTTAAAAATTCAATTTATGTAAATAAGGTAGGAATAAATAAAGTCTTAAAAATATTCAGCTCCATTGGAAGAGCAACATACAAGGGTATGAACCCTGCTTTTTAACCAGGCTGATTCTCTGCTGAAAAAGAAAGTGTGCAGATTGAGGTATGCCAAAAAGAACACAAGTGATCCAAATACAGTACTGTGACTATTACAAGGAAAATGCAACTTTTTTTTTTCTTCTTAAAAGAAAGCAATGGAGTAAGTATAGATTTCAATACTTACTAAATGTTCCCTATGGATGGCATACATAGTTTGATATATGTATTTCCTTGTACATATCCTCCAAATTCCTATACTTAAATTAAGTCAGTTGTAATACACTATTTCTCAACAGGAGCTTTAACAGCCATCATCTCCTTCCCTCATCTGTGACTACGCTATTTTCTCACAGAAATAACCAAGAACCAAACTTGCTTCCAATTAATTAATTCCATGATGTCTCATCCATGAAAGAAAAAGGCACCAGCATAAGCAAAACCCCACAGGGCAATAGCCATGGTACAGACCTGGACAAAGCACAATCCCTGTGCCCATGGGGCTGTTGCAATATATTTTCATTCTCTGATGTTCAGAAAGTGGGATGTGTTCAGCTCTGAGCAAGAGACACAATTTACCTTTCATGTCTGCATCAAGTCTTAAGAGGACTGTATAGCCAACTGTCTGATGGCATGCTGTGTTGGTGCCAGATGTCCTGATACAATACTGATGGGCCCCTGTACTTGTTTTTTTCCCAAGAAAAGGCTCATCTTCTTTTCTGAAGGGGTTCCCACCTGCTGAATGTCTCCCAAGAGTCCCCAGGGCCACTTGGCATAGTTCAAATCATCTAAACCAACCAATCCAGACTCTCAAAGCCATTATGAAAAGAGACACCCATGTCTACACCATCTGCACACCCATACTGACTTGGTTCTTCCAAGTCTCACCTATAATTGAGCTTGTAGCACTGCAACAGCTGCAGTAACTCTTATGGGTAACATCATGGCAAATAGCAGAAAGATTAGTATGCTCCCCACTTCACAAATTTATCTGGCCAATATAAAATGCTTATATAGTCCAAGACCACATCAATTTTCTGAATTAATGTAATGTTCACCATAAAAAAGAAATCAAAACATCTGGGTCAACACACAAAATTCCACAGAGAGCACCCTCAGGATTTCTACTAGCGAGATACAGAGAAAGGTCCATAAAATGTAGACAGCTGGTAATAACATCATGGCATGGAAGCCTCTACATACAGCTTAGAAGCTCAAGTACATTTGAATTTGAAAATGCTTAACCCAACTATGTAAACTGAGTGCAAATCATATTTCAGTAATCTCAAAAAAAGAAAAAAAAAAAACGGAAAGGGAGACTAAAATATACAGTTTTATAAGTTATTTGCGTAAGAAAGACATATCTTAATTTTTGTAATATATAGTGTTAATAGGATACATTAAAATTAGTTTCTTTATCTGTCATCCTACTACTTTAAGAGTTTCTTTAATCAGCGGAAACAGGGGCCTGGATGTCATAAATTATGAGAAAACACAGCTCCCTTTACCTTCTGTGAGAGCTGTGCAAAGCTCAGGGCTCTCCAAAAGGAGGTCCCCATGGGTAGGGCTGCTCCTCATTTTGCTGAGAGACGGTGGCTCTTGCTCTTGCCATCACTGCACACCATGTTCTCTTCCTTATGTGAAGACCTCTAAAAATTGGCCTAATTTTAATTTAAATTAAAATTTAAATCACAACTGCTATTTTAATAATGCACTAAAACCAGCATTAGGTCAATATTTCCTGTCTGCCTTTCCAGATACAAGCCAGCTACAATTTTGAGAACAAAATGGACACTACCTATAAAATTCCTGTGATATTATTAAACATAAGAATGATCAGTGGAGAAAACAATAAATCCTATAGTAGGAATTAAAAAAATAAGCATTTTAACAAAGAGTTAATAAAAAGCTTCCATCTATTAAATACAAAAAATCCATTGAGGAATATTTTAACTTCAAAGCAATTTATCAGCTCCTGAGAGGTATTAGAATTTTATTTTGTGATGCTCCTCTCACATAAAGTTGCCCAGGAGGTACTTTAAGCAGTCAGTGGAGGTGCTTTATCCAATGCTTCTGGACCTTTGGAATTTCTGGAGACACCACTATTCATTGCAGCAAAATAAACAGTATATGGAAAGGGACATGTCCCCTCTTTGATGTCCCAGGCATCCCGAGTGAGGTCAAGGCAGAAGGCTAAAGAGCAGTGGCCCTGCACAGGGGCACAGTGGAGGCAACTGAAGAGGCTGAGTCAGTCACCTCCCTTCCCCTGCTCCAGGCTCACATCCTTCCATGAGCTTTCCACCTTTCACGAGCCACAGGAATTTAAAACAAGATGTGTATTATAGCAGGTTTGGGAACACAGGAATCCTGGCCCTACAGAAATTATTTCTTCCCTCCACTGTGTCTGCCAGTAATAGGTATCAGTGCAGCAGGAACAGATGCATAAGAGGAGTAGGAAGCAGCCATGGAACAATCTTCCAGTAAGAACAAATTCTTCCAAACCCTTAGTCTAGGAACTGAATGTCTGCACTTAACACGTGTTCTAAGTTTTTAAGCACATTTGGCTAAATTTTAATATATATCATAATTTAATTGTCTATGATATGTGCTTTTTGTAAAATAAGATTCAGACAAGGCCCAGTCACTTCAAGGATTTAATTAACAGCTACCTGGAAATTCTTACTTGAAAACTGCATTATGAAAATATTATGAAACAAAAAAAAAAACGGATAACAAACCATGCCATACTCCTCCCTCCCAGTTTCAAGTTAATGAATGATGCATGTGAGTGTGTCCTTAAATAAATCAACAAAACAAAACAAAACAAGGTTTTCCTGATTAAATAATGAGTTATTGCCTGGAACACCAAAAACTCATAAACAAATACAGTGACTATAAGAGCTAAAATGAGGAGACAAACACAGTTTCAGTAAAGACTGAGAGCCTCTCCAGGGCATAAGCTGTGAGCACTAAGTCCACATCACCAGTACAGTTGGCATCAGTGACTACTGAGTCCATTTGTTACTAAAAAGTACTGAATTTTTTTTAGCACTGAACCCCATCTCCTGGAGTGCATTTCTTTTCTTTTTTTGTTGTTGTGGGTTTGTTTTGGATTTTTCTAAGTAGCAATGCAAAGTAAAGGGGTGGAACAGGTTGATATAGTGATGGCATTAGGTTTTGATCTCTTGCTTCAAACAAAATATGCACACCCAGCTAACAAAATAAAGTGAACATTGTTTAACACTACTTGTTTGGTTTTCCCTGGCCTTATACCTTGTGTAGTCACACAGATCTGAGCCAACAGGATATAAAATGTTGCCCAACCAGAACTACCCACAAAGCAGGTATTTGAAACTCCTGTAGCTTCTTCTTGTTTCCGAAGTCCTTTTAGAAGTGTCCTTTTTACCTTAGTCTTAGTAATATTTAAGTCATTTTCCAAAAAATAATAAGGTCCCATCTATTGCACAGTGTCAAAAAGGGAGTCATTTTCCCAGGAGAGCTTCCCTTCCTCTCCATCAAAAAACAGCAAACTACAGTGGGTCCCAAAGCAGGTGACTGATTTGAAGCTATGTTATGTACAACTAGGAAACTGTTCTCTGTTAAGCAAGAGTAACAGCTGCTGCTACAAAGGTAAGAGCAAGCAGCATCATATACAGCATTCTTTTAATGACACAGTTATAATATTAATGTGCAATTAGGAGCTTCCACACATTCTGTCATTTTAATATTGTCCAAGCAGAAATATGTCATTGTATATAATATGCATAAGGATTCCAAACTTTTAGATATATCTAGCTGGGAAAACAAACAATACCCCCCTGCTCCCTCCAAGACTCCCATTTCCTATTCCTGCAATGCAATAAAAATGCTTGCAAAAGTTTTTGGAAAGTCTCCTATCTTTTCTTCTGTTTGAGGAGAAGAATAATAAATGTTCCTCAGATTCCTTATAACAGAGAGAGGTTTAAAATAGTTTCTAAAAGATTTTATAGCATCTTAAAATATTCTCTTTTATCTTTTATATTTTTCTTACAGTGTCTGTAGATTATGGGCTGAGTTTAAAAAGCGCTTGGGTGCTACTTTTGGAGTTGAGAGTATGCATATGGTGCACACATTTCCAACTAAGTGATGACTTCCATGAGACGTAGTACTATTTGTGGGTGGGATGCTGGCAAAAAAACAGATTTTAATGTACAATTCAAATAAAGGCATGAAAATCCAAGTTTTGCAATAAAAGAAAGATGTTGAAATTCAATGGGAGAAATATAAAGTTATTTATTCTCTGCCTTCAAAAGAGTTGGGATTTTTGGTTATGTCCTGAGGCTGTACAAAATGGCTACATGGAAAATCTGTCTCCAACCAAATCTGCTTGGGACTGCAGGCACTAGGCTGGTTTTGTGATGTCATCTAGAGTATTGTTTCACAGAAAATATGGAATTGATTGCATTTTTCCAAGTGAAGTGGAAACAAAAAGATTTCTCATGCTCACTTGTAATCACTTCAAAGTACATCTTTCTGCTCTCAACAAAAACCTCTTTACCTATAAGCGACTTCAGCAACATTGAATGAGGTGTGCAGATACCATGACTCCACCAAAGTGGACTCTTGAGGTTAGCCACACAATAGTCATGGCTGCATTAGGATGTGGCTAGTGTGGTCTTTTAAGATGCAGTAGCAACACTATAAAAATTCTTTGCCCAAGGCACTAGCGTAATTAGAGATGACTCTGATCATTAACACTGGAGAAGCAGTTATATTGTTTTTCAATTTATCCAGTACCAGTAAAATTCTCAGCTCTGTACTGTACATAGTTCACATTTATTATTTCCTTCCCCAAGGAACATATAGATTGACCACAGCATAAAATGTACTGTGACTGGGACATTGTGTCCCAACATTATAATATGCTCTGCTCTTTGTTGTGCAGACACTGTTACTAAATTATGTTATAGCCTTGCATTAATAAAATATTTTTAGGTATTTAAGTGTGCTGACAGCATAGTACATAAGAGATGACCACCAGATTCTTGAAAGTCTAGCATCAAATTTGTTCAGATCCAAGTGATTTACCAAAATAGTCTTAAAGGAATGATTTGTTATAAAGGTAGTTCCTGAATAAATAAAAGGTAGGTGTCTGTTTACTATAAAAACGGGAAGATGTTCTCTCAAATGGAGGGAGTGGGTGGTGATAGCACAAGGCATAGGAACTTAAGTGGAAGAAGGATTAATAGTTTGGGGGATGCAGTAACAGGAAGAAGCAAGAGGCTATGTAGAACTAATTAGACGTGCAGAGCCCTAAACCATCGTGTTATTACCTAGAGATCAAATCCCACAAACATCCCTTACGATTTAAGAAAATATTTTTTTCTCATCAGATCTAAGACATACAATATAGTGGGAAAATAGTCTGTCTTTTTCTTTAAGCTTGGCAACATCATCAATGTCTCTTGTGAAGTCAAAGAAAAGCTCCTCCACCCTAAACTGAAGCTTCTACATGGGGAAAGAAAACATGTTCCTTTCACTGGCTATTTCTACCAATGAAAGCAAAAAGTAGGTTGGAGACATACAAAGACATGAGCTCTACCCATTCCACCTTAATTAAGCTGGAATTCAGCCAGGACACTACTTCTACAAAAATCCTGTGGAAACCTGCAGTGATTCGGTCCACCCCTTCACCAAGATGGCACCTTAAGCAGTAATTTATTCCTGACTCGGAAGAGCTCTACCTCCCAGTAACCCACCCACTCCTTGATGCGCCCGGGGTTTGATGGCTTTCCAGACAACTGCTGAGGCCTCGCCCTTGCCTGCGAGCTGACGGCTCCCAGACCAATGAGGAATGGCTGCAGACTTGAAAGACACGCTGCTTAAAAGGCTCTCTCATGTTTCAGCTGACCATGTGTTTTCTCTTAGTACCGTGTGAGTTCAAATACCTCTGTATAACAGAAGTCAGACTGGAAAGGCATTGTGCATAAAATAACTCTATCTGCATTAGTATGAGTTTTTGTGCTTTTTAAAAGCATATACAAGTAGGCAGGGTACTATTCATGCTACTTGGTGCACAGATTGCATTTTGTTCAAATTCAGTGATTAAAAAAAAAAAGTTTGTAAAGGTTTTCTTTTAATCCTGATCTGTAGCAGCACAGAAATATTTAACAACATCCACATCATTCGTAGGTAACTGTCTTTTGAGAAAGACCAGATTTCTCTCTCTTTATATGTAACACTGCTAACTTCAGTGCATGTGCTAACCACAAGATCAAGCTCCTGGTAATGACATAGTTTGTAACAGCAGCGTACTAAAACCTAAAGCAAATCCCAAATCACACAGATGTTTTCTAAAACAAAACAAAACAAAACAAATTTAATAGTAGCTCTTTGTATTGAAGGATGCAAGTCCACCAGTAGCAAGAAATGAGAAATGCACCAACATGTTTCGTGAACACATCCCAGTTCACAAAAAGTGCTTTTTATCTCTGATTTTCATTGCTTACGTAAGTGTATTGGTTTCATGGTTTACTTAATGCACTTAAAAGTCACTAACTGTATAATCACTGAAGTAAAACTTCCACACAGAAAAAGTAGTCACTATCACTAAGTAAGGTGGTTTTGAATAAATTCAGAAACCAGGACTTCTTGAGGACAATAGCTTAAGAAAAAATGTTTATTAAATTGAGAGGGTCATATTTTACTATACTTTACTTTCTAACAAGTTCTTCATTGTCCATGAACAAACATTTCAGTAACACTTCTCAAAGTCTTTGAATTTATACTGCAAACTGGCACTTGCTCATAAATATAATTTAAGATGACGTGATGGACTCCATATTTTTAATCCCACCATCTATTTACCAAGCTACGCCCATTGTTCATTCATAGGCCTGGGAGTTAGGAAGCAGCTGAGAGGTGTCTTCATTGATAATTTTAGGTATTAACACATGGAAAAAATAATCTCTTGGTGGTGGCTTTCCAGCTTTGCAGAGAGGTAGTCTAAACTGAAATGTAACACACTCTTAACTTTTCCACTCGGCATCATCAGCGCAGCCCAGAGTTGCAGACTTGCTCTTAAGGCTCAGGAGTCCTCACTGTCCTTACTCCATAGCTGCCACATCCTCCTCTCTGCAGCTCCAGTATGCCTTACCACTCTCATTTACAGTATTTTTTCTAATAAGAACATTACATAATAAGAACAGGATTGTCTACACTTCCAACAGACTACTCCAAACTCCTGCAGACCCACACTTGGATTAACATCAGCCATTAGGGATTTAGTCAATCATCCACACAGATCAGAAGTAACTTCTCTCCTCTCCTGCTTACCTACCTCTGCATAATAGCCGAAGTCCAAAAACCAGAGAGGTCAGGGATGCATTTTGAGTCAGTACAAATAATTAATTCCTAGGCTACCAGGAATCCTTTCTCCAAACCAAGTTAGTAGGGCTGGGGCTGCTTCATCTTCTTCTGCACCATGGGTATTTTGTTACTGCATCCATCTAAGCAAACTGTACTGCAGCAGCTCAAAGCTACTAATAAAGTCTTGCAGAGGGCAGCACTGGGGGTTTACTATCCTCTGCTTGCAGTTTAGTTTCCCAGTTTCCACTTATCAGTTTGTGTGGAGCTCCTCATCACTACAACCATATTATTCTGAGTACTTAACTCATTCTCTGGGTTGTGCTGTGCAGACGTCTTAACGGTCTAGGAAATGCAGGCTGTGTGGTCTGATGCTCTACTATGGATTTTAGGAAACTCAGAATGCTTGTAAAACCCATATTAACATACTCCATCCCATTGACATGAAAATGTTTATCATTACGGAAAAATGCCAGTGTCATGAGAGCATATATAATAATAAGTTCTACATCAGAAAGATGCTTTACAAGATTTTTTTCCTTTGATAAAAATCAACCTACTTTAAGCAAATGTTCCCAAGTAAAGGCAAGTTTAATTCAAGAAGAAGAAAATAAGCCTAGAGCTTGTATTGCTTGTAACTGAGCCAGAAACAATTAGTTATAAGATGCTTATTAATGTATATCTTTACTACTATGTTGACTCAGACTTCCTTATCCCCCACTTAATACAATCCATCCCCTCTGTTAACACAGAAAACAGACTGTCAGCCTTTAGGAAGTGTGCTATCTGGAAAAGCTAGAGGTATATTCCAGATTTCATGTATTAAATTCCCTCAGCCTGCTGACCTCTCCGCTTCTCAAGGAAAACGCACACAGCATCACTGGGCGGGACTTCAAAACAATTAAGCACAGGAATTAGACACTACTGGACTAATCAGAGTGAAGAGACTCTTCCCTTAAGAAAATATGCAAGATGCCTGATTGTTTAGTTTTGCAGGTTTTTTTGGAGCACAATGTGTTCCAAGTTGCTATGGATTATGAACACGTTAGGGAAATTTAAGTAAGTACCTAATCCAAGCACCACTCAGTTAATTAATATTGTGCTGTTAACAGGGTTATAAATGCATACACTTAATGAGAATTAACAAGATTTGTTTGCATTAACATGGTCTAACATCTCCCAGGTGACAGCAGGAACCATGCAATGTGTATTTATGCTCAGTTCTGGATGCTGTCACTAGTGCCTCAAGAGGCCAGGTAGGGACCATGGCATTAGAGCACAGGGAGCTCTGATCCCCGCCCCATCACCTCCAGCAACTGCTGAGGAAGGGCAGAGCTCACTCCCTGATGCTGAAACTGACTGCACTTTGCATGGGGGAATTGCTGATGGCTTGACACAGAGAGGGGAGATGACCCTCTGGCCCACTGATTAAATGGACTAGAACTGAACTTGCAACAAAAATAAACACAGCAAGTACACAGATCAGCAACACTTGTGTGACTTTATGAAGACAAAAATCAAATTACTTCAAGATGATCTTTACAATTACTTTAGCAAGTTCAATAGAGCATCAAAGATGACAGCTGTAGCTTTCTGTGGCAAGGAGCTCACAAAGGGCGGTGACATTGCTTCCCCAGGCTTCAGCAACACCAGGGCTGAGCCCCTCTTCCCTCTCATTCCTCAGGGGTTACTCATACAAGCACCATGAAGATTTTCATTAAACAGTATTGGGAAGAAAGTCAGGATAGAAATGGTAGTCCTGCTTTGTGCTTGTCACTGGTTAGGTGAGACTTCCACTATTTTCAGTTCATTACTTCCTCCATATGGTCCTCTTCAGTTGTCTGTCTCACCAGCTTTGCAAACTCCTACTTCTAGTGGGGAGATGCACCTGCATTGTTGCCTGCACACTGCCAACATCAGTGCCTGAGACCTTAGTGATGGGCCCAGGGAGCTGACAATAAAACAGTGGACATAATTCCACAATAATTGATGGGTTTTGCTGTCTATCTACACAACTATTCATTATTACAATTAAATTATCTTGCTTTTATAAATTTCAGTTGTAACAATATTTTGCATTAAATCATTAACCTCAAAACACTGGATTTGCCTCCATTACTGAGAGTTATATTTATCTTTTTTCAGAAGCAAGTAGGACAGTAGCAATTCATAAAATATAAGGTTCATATCCTTGAAAGGTCATTACTATATGTTTGATGTGGACTACTCAAGGTTTAGCTAAATGATACAGACCACATTATGGGGCAAGTTTCTGTAGATGCAAGATGAGGTACACATATTCTGAGAGTTTGCTCATTTGCAAACATCTGTAGCAGAACATGTTGATCTTCCACTGGAAAAAAAAAACAAACAAACAATAAAACACAAATGGAGTCAGTTCCATTTGCTTTCCATATATGGGAAGAACTGTCTCCAAACAAATTTAAGTCTTGACTCCAAGTGGGATTGAAGATGCTTTTCAGATAAGAAGTGGTAAAATAAAATAGCAAGAGATCACAGAAAATGATGTTGTTATTCTCTTTCTGCAGCATTCATCTAATTTTATGTTTCACATTGGGGCAGTTTAGCCTTCTCATAAGACCAGAGAGACAGCAGACAAACAGCAGTTCATCGGTGGTTAGACTGCACTCATATAACCCAGCAATCATAATTCAAGGCAGAAAATTATTTCCTGTCAGAAATATAGACTGAAACTGCCAAGAAAATCTCTCCAAAGCTACATACTTATCACCATTCACCATTAGACTTGAGATGAGGATAATCAAAATTGCACCACTTAGTATAAACCATGGATAGAATATCACACAGAGAGGAAGAAAAGAAGACGTAGCCATGGAGTCAGCTTGAATTCTACTAAATACTTTGTTTTGCAATCACATTTCTAAAAAAACAGAGAAGTAGGTAAAAATACAGTTGCTTTTACAGCCTACCCACTGTGACATTTTTTCCAGACAACTGGCAAGATTTTATATTAGCTATGAAGCCATGTCTTAACAATTTTGTGGATTCACTCATCTCACCATCCTTGGTGCCAGAAACTATCGTGTGAGATAAATAGCAGGTTGGCTTTAGGACGTCATGCATATGATGTGCAGCTGAGAGGGGACACTGACTTGGGAGCAAGTACCTGGGTAACTATTTAAATCTCCATAGCTGCAGTAGAGCTTTCATAAGGTTTATAACAGGATTACAATCTTTTCAAGTTAAAATAACCAGGAGTTAGAGAGGTGATATTCCTTGAGCTTTTTCAAAATTATATTCCCAATAAGAGTGAATTTCTCTCCCCTATACAGGCATTCTCTTCCTTTTGCACCAACAGCAGGAAAAAGGGAGAAAAAACCTGCACAGTGTGATTTCCTGATAAGCTACTTGTAACCGATCATATTATTGTTTTATTTTCATGTGTTTTGTTCTGTTGGTTTTGTATTTTTCACAACTTCAGATGCTGAGTCCAAAGGAGATGCATGTTAGAAATGGATGGCTGGTTCACAGCAACATTGTCTCATGCAGCATCAGAGGTTTTCAGATGTGAAACCCTTGTCCAGTTTTCTCACAATGGTAGCTATAGCTGATAAAGTATCATCATTAATGCACTATTCCGTATATTATTTAAACCTCCAAGAGGAAAACAGACTGGAAATTCAGTTATCCATTGCCACAAGTCACTTTGTTACACCATGAAAACAAAACCCAAAGCAGATTGATGTATTTTTTTTTAGAGCTCCAGAACACAAAATTTACCCAAAAAATGAGATACACAGTAAGAGCTGAATCTAGCTATAAATTCTGACATATCTCCACTAATAATGATTAACGACTAAAAAAAAGGGAAGCTGCATACACAAATGCCAACCTGAACTGACATTAAGACATACAAATATTTTAAATATTTTTCCTTCTAATTACATATTTCTTACTATTGTAACATATTCAACATATAAAACCAGATTGGCTCTACTGCCTGTCTCAAAACTGCAGGCAGTCAAATAAGCTCTGAAAAGCTAATTCAAATGACACAAGTAATGCAGCGGCATTACTATTTCTTCCATAGAAAATCCAAATAAAGCCCATTTACTTCTCTTGTGAATACAAGACAGAGGTACTCTGCACCACAGCAGAGTTCTTCTGCAGTAGTATGTGAACAGGGAGACTGACTGCTCAAACTTGAAATCCCTAATAGAGCCTCCACTATTTTTACTTCCATCTCAGTTGGAATACAACTCTTATGATTTGTGGAGAAGTCTGTGGTCACACTAGCTTATCTTGTTGACAACTACAAGACTGATCTAGGAATGGGAGAGCTCAAGGCTGCACCAGAAAATTAGTATTCAGAGTATGCCACTTTGTTCACTACTTTTCAAGGACCAAAATTACTTTTCCTGGGCAGAATGGGTCTTTTTAAGACAACTTTACAACTAGTGCATGGCCCGTCACATTATTCTATGACCTGAGTTTCACTGTTTAAGTGCAAAAAGTAGTATGATTTAGTATTTCTCTACTTCAATGACAGGTGTAAATGTTTGCATGCCAGAGAGCGATCTGAATGGAGCTATGCTGTTTGCTGGAGCTCCATGGGTCCACATAGCAATGTTGTTAGTACCAGCACCATGACATCAGCAAAGGCTAACTGCTTTTGGTATAAAACATACCAATGTTATTAGCACACCACCAGCATGATGCCCCACTCTGCACCTCACTGCTCAACACACCCTGATCATGTGTGGCTTTACCTTTACCCTCCTAGCCCAGCTGTCAGGTAAGAATGATGTCTCTGCAGCAGCATAGGAGGGCAGCATGACTGGAGAGAGCTGTGGATCTCCAGGGTTTTGGGAGGTGGGTGAATGAGAGCTTGGGTCATGACAGCAGTACCAGTTAGGACTGGTTTCAGAAAGGGCACATCTGTCAAGAAGCAGGTGACTAGAGACAGAAAACAAACCCCATCCCTTAATGACATCAACCTCTCACTCCAAAACTTGATAGCATGCTGATATTTGAGGATATCAAGGTGCCTTCCTTGCCGTCAATTATCATGCAAGATTGAAATAGCATAATTTGTCATTGGTGAAATGCCATGTAACACATCTGGAAGCAGGGTGTTGGCAGTATTTGTGTTATGCTCTCAGCAGGACATGATTTGCTGGTAGAGACCATGACAGCACTGCTGGAGATGAAAACACCCAAAAAAGTGTCCATGACTGTCAACTTTTATTTTGCAACATATGTCAGACTCTTGTCTGTGATGTGGCACGACTAGCTATGGTATGATGTAAGTGCAACAGCACATATTTTAACATACAATACAATTGTCTGGGAGAAGTTAATTTGACTCCCCACTGTGAGATGCATTATGTGGCAACCAAATCCTGAAAAGTGCTCTAGTCCACTTAAAACGGTGCTGTGAGCTGAAAGGGCTTCTCACAGGGCAGGATGCACTGGGCAGAAAAATTTCCAGAAGTGAACTGTAAATGGAAAAACCTTTAAACAAACATAAATATTAGCCAAACTGGATGCAGAATTACTAGTTTGGGTTGGGCCTCCTCAGAGTAATGAAGCAATTCCCTTAGAAATGTCTCTCTATACAAGTTCAGAGCCTGCACTTAAGGCGGATTAGCCATGTTGTCATCTTATGTGAATACCAGTCTTTGCTTGGGAAAATGAATTAAGACCACACCAAAATTACTCCAATGAAGAGTTCTCAACAGCACTCGTAACCTCAGGGATGCTGTTATAACAGCAAAAGGAACCAGTAAAATACAGACTGGTTTACCAATGCTCTTTTACTGCAAAGCGAAAACACCGTTTATGAAAATGAAACACACCAAGGAAATCCTTTGCTCAGACCCCAGCATAGCAGTGCAATTCCTCAATGAAAGAAAGTCCTTCTTCATCCCTTCCAACACAGAGCTTAGGAAAAAATCCCATGTGACATGAGTCATCTTCTCATTCAAACATTAATTCAGTTTATCTTGTTGGAAGGATGATCTAACCCCTACCTTCTCCAGACTTTCTCAACAGGAAGTCCATGCACAGGGGTAGAGAGTAGCTCAGTGACAGAGGTGAAAGGAGGAAGGAAAAACATACACAAACACACAGAAAAGTGATAATTCTGGAGCTTTCTTCCAGAAAACCATGTGCCAATGCACAGCAACAAAAATAACCCAGGGGTTCCCTCTCTGCTCTGGCTCCCTGTGAAGAACCACTTTAAAGCTTTTAGAACATTTGCAGAGTTTGAGAGAAATGGTTTTTGTTTAACTTCAGCTACTTCAGAAATGCCTGGGGCCTGAAGAAACATATTTTTGGATTGCTCTTAAAGAACAGGCTGAACTTTGAAGTTGGGGAATTTTTTTTCAGATCAAATGTTAAATTAATAAACACGAACATGACAAATCAATCTGAGTACTGGGGGAAAAATTAACAATAACTAAAAAATCTTATTGGATTAATTAATTGTGGCTTATTGTTACTTATTCTAATACATTGATGATCTGGCACTTCAAGTTCTATGAGCCATGATGCATAATGTGTTTTTGTGTCCTAAGTACATTTTATATTATTGCCCATTTCCCCCTACAAAATAAAAGTCATATCATCACCACTGAATACATTTCAGTGTGGGTAAGAATGGGATTATTAATTACTAATTTACTTATGGATCCTTTAAGTTTTAGAAATGAACACAAATCCAAAGCATTTGGAATCTAAATTGCTTCTTTGTACACAGCTTATTTATAACAGAAGTTGCATCAATGACACCAAGTTTACCCTGTACTTTCTTGTTAATTGAGGTGGTCAACTCAAAGTGTCTCACGTGACTCATTTATTCTTTACTGTATTGCAAGAAATGGCTGGATAAGGAAACCTTGACTTTATGGGAAGTCATGGGTCAGTCAGCTGCACAGCCTATTACTATTACACACACAGGCTATTAATTACAGCTACATGGTTGCAGAATCATCTGAGTACACTGTACAAACAGGAACAGTATCATGCCAGTATTGCCACATTCACATTTCTGTATTCTCGCCTCAATTTTTCTCACCCTATTTTCAGAAGGAAAAACATTATTCATTCTTAATAGGTGTCCTGTTAAGTACTCAAAAAGCAATAATGTAAAACCAACCTTCTTCTATAAATATTGGTAAAACAACAGTTCACTGCTGTAGTTCCTTACCAACCCAGTGAAGTATATGGGGAAACTACTCAAATATTTTCCCGTAGATGTCAGGGATATCTTTTAAGGAATCTGAGTACCACAATGCTTTGTCAACCCAGAAGTGTACCTACTAAGGACTACTGGAACAAGTTTGCTTCTCACAAATTAGTTGATTTGTAATAATTAACTAATTAAATAAAATCATTAGAAAAAAAAATTAAAAAGGCACTCCCTCCAGATTCTGTTCTATTCTCGTTAATGCAAGCCAAATTAATTGTACCAGGGCATTCCTACTGCAGGACAGAAGTGAGAGGTAAGAAGGAGAGTTCTTACCTATTTTATCCAAAGGGAGTCCTATACTAGAAACACCTCCCTGAAAACTGAGGGACTTGCAAAGGGACAGATCCTCAGCACACACTGATCGACAGGGTGCTTTGATTAACACCACAAACTCCTGATGCAGAATATCAGCGCCCTGAGGAGGATTCCAGCAAACATCTGTTACCATTAAAGATAGCTGGTTGAGATCTACACTCAGAGAGGGCCAAGGCCAAGGGATTAAACAGTTCCTCTCTTGAGTCCTAAACAGCACACAGATTTGAATCTTAGCAGAGCAACATTTAAGGAAATCAGCTTCAGAATCAGGAATGAGGAATGTGAAGCTATTCATTTAGTGGTTTCCCTAATGCTCCTCCACTTAATATTTGCAAATTTAGTATTTACACATGAAAGCCTTACAAAAATTATGAGGAACAGCTTATGTATTTCTCATAATAAACAAACAACCAAAAATACAAGGTACGCATAGCAGGGTTTACAGCTGGGATCCTGTCCTTCTTAGAGCTACTTATCTAAGATCTAGCATCTATAAAAAGCCTCTTTGTTTGCTATTTACACAGGTGTCCTGGAGCATTATATAATTATGTAGGAGATCAACATAGCCTCAGGATCTCAAAATATACTAAAAGTACATTAGGATCATGACATAGAGCAAAAAGAGTTGGCTACCATTTGACACTGGTCTTTTATTCCTTCCAGAAGTTCACCTAGACTTGGAGGATAGATGTCTTTATTTCTTCATGAGAATAAGGTGAAGAAAATACATCTTTTCTTAATCTTGCTCAACTAAACGTAGAGTCAAGTTGACTCCCCACATGTTTAAATTCTGCCATTCTTCTTTATGCTAAGTAGTTGCACCAAACTTGTCAATAGATCTCCTACCATAGGGTCCACAAACCAGGGGTCAGGATTTAAAATAGTAAAGCTATAGTAACTTGAAGTATTCAAAATATACACCAAAGGAAGACAATAAGACATGAGAGATGATAGAATCAACACAAGGCTTAGATGTTTCCACATACTTTCTAATCACAGAATCAGAAAGTACATTGCAAATTAAAGCAGATTCTACGATAAAAAAGCCCCCCAGAAAAGGCATATATCATCCCTTCAAAAACAAAACAAAACAAAAAAGA
>VYZU01057695.1:0-46543 GCA_013401355.1 Ceyx cyanopectus
ATGAGTTTTCTGCAGAAACACGTGAGCCAAAACCTTTGCCACAGACTCCAGGGAAAGCCTTGTCCCTGAGGAGTCCTTCCATGTGCTGCAGGAAGGGCCACAGCTAAGGCCTGGCTGGCTCTTAGTCCTGGCCCAGATGTAGGTCTGGAGGATTCCTTCAAGCAGAGCCCTAATGGTGCTAGGAAAGCCTGGGGGCTGACATAGCAACTAATACTAATTCACATGTAAGGGCTGGGCTTGAAGGATTCCTCTTGTTCCTCCCCCTTCAGCTCATCCCAATGTCATAGGTGTCAGAGGCAGGTGCATTTTAACCAGGAGTACCTTATTGGCCCAGTATTTCCCATTTGAATCCATCCTCTGCCCCTTCAGAGGGAGTAAGAAGGCAGGGCTGCTTCATCTGTTGAGAGTGACAGAGACTTCATCAGCCAGTAACATACAGAGTCACCACCTGTAGCATTGACTTCAATAAGTCCTTTATTTTTAAATAAAGAAATCCCACTGAATCAAAGATAAAATTACATTTTGTTTTGCAATGACCTCCATTTTACACCACACAAGAACAAAAATTAAAGAAAAAGACATAGTTTTATATATATTTATATATCATTTTAAAGGTAAACATCAGCAGATATAGAAAAATTGCATTGCTAGTTGCAAATCATCTCCCCTGCAGCTGTCAGCTCCAGAGAATCTGACTCAGAACATGGCAGTGGGGAGGGTGTCTCAGTATAGAAGCTTTTTCAGGGCAGCATTTAAAGATGGTTCCAGAGTATAATTTTGCCAATTTGAAAACATTTTCCTAGTAAACAGCTCACCAAGAACATTAGAAGTCACTCAGCCTATTCTAACACAGCTGCATGGGCAAAACAAGAAGGGTCTGCTCTTCCCAAGTTCTCCACACACCTCTTCAGCTTGGGATTTTCAGAGAAGAGGTTATGCTTTCTCAAGAAGAATGTCTATTGATCTGTTGCTGGGAATTATGGTCAAGCTGCCAAG
Organism: Ceyx cyanopectus; assembly: GCA_013401355.1. Taxonomy (NCBI): domain Eukaryota; kingdom Metazoa; phylum Chordata; class Aves; order Coraciiformes; family Alcedinidae; genus Ceyx; species Ceyx cyanopectus. The sequence goes on from VYZU01057695.1 coordinate 997, forward strand.
GAACACAGTAAGATGTTCCTTTGGAAAGCTGCTGACTTGGGCTAGGCTGAAGAGTTTGGTTCTATCAACTACAAGTGCATTTTGTTTGGCTGCTTTTTTTCTTGACTTCTCAGTTGTCAGGAGCCACAAGAAGGGTTAATATCCCAGTAGAGCTATAAAGGAGATCCTAGAAGAAAGTTCTGTATCTAATCAAAGCTCTTGCTCAACCAGAGATAGTCAGTGCAAGCTCATGATTCAGGAAGAAGCCAAAAGGTCTATGTAGAGCCACATCACAGGATTGAGCTCCTGCCTGGCATTAAAACTACCTGGGTTAGGCAAGGCTGTGTGGAAAGAAAAGCTTTTACCCACAGGTGATGGACTCTGGAGCTTTTGGAGAGTGATACTTGTGAGAAAATGGCCATTCAATACCAGCAAAGCCAGCCTGGTAAATGCTGCCCTGGATTGCAGTGTTTGCATTGATTGATCAACCAGCAAAACCAAGCATAGATGGTCAAGAATAACCCTAGAAACCCTTCCAGCAGTGTGGAAAGCTGCCAACCCTTGACTCATTGATGGCACTTAAACCTAAGCTCCTACAACAGCTGAGAAAGTCCAGGCTGATGCAACAGACACCCCAGTGATAAAGGGGTACAGGTACATGGCACCCCTCCCTTGGGCTGGCAGTGCTGAGGCATTCTGTACTCAGAGGAAACCTGGAAAGCTCTCATGCCCAGAATGGCTGTTTACTTTTCACCTAGAAGCCATGAAGTAGATGCTGCTTTGAGTTCATAGTGGCTCCAGAACCTACACAACAAACAGACCCATCTAAGGAGTAAGGACACATGGAGCATGACTTGAGTTAGAAACAAGATGCTCTTCAGAACAAAAGACTTCTACATGCAAAACAAGGTTAGGGCCTTTTCTGGTCTCCTGGAAGAAGGTTGGGAAGAATTTCAATATGAAAGAATTGAAAGAATATTGAAAGAATTTCAATAAGAAAGACAGGCATAATATTTCTAGAAAAGCTTGGAAGCAATCCATGTGACTAAACAGCTTGGCAATTAAATCCTGAAGTTGTTACTCTCTCTCTTTTTCCCTTTGAGATGTAGTTACTTAGGCAATCTGCCTCAGACAAAAGAACTTTGGGATTATAAGGTAAGTCACATATGAAGCAAAGCAAACCCTCCTTCTATGACTCAGTCCCTACCACTAGAGGACCAGAGATGGAAGTGATCCACTGCTCATATACATGGTTATTTTAAGTCTTGAAATAGACTGTAGCCAGTTGTAGGCTGCCCACAAAGGCCTTTTAAGTCAGTGCACACTTGTACAGTGCACATCACCAGAGCTGCCTCACTACAGTGTCTGAAAATTCATCTCCTAAAAAGCAAAGCCTCAAAAACTCTGTCAGAGCTGTTACTAAGTCTCTAGATATGCTGATGTCAAGGGAGGAGGAGAAAAAGGGCAAGGCACCAAGTGTCAAAGGGCTGTGGTCTAGGAACCTGTGACAGACCCAGGACAGATGACACACAGGTAGCTTGGCTAAATTCAGTACTGGGGCAAATAGTTCCCAATATCTTTGCTTAATGCCCTGTCTTTGTAACCTGTATATTCATAAACAGGAGCTGCAGAAAAATCACTCAGGAAAAAGACCGAGAGAAGATTAAGTGTCTGTCCTAACTCTAACTACAACACTGCCAGACTCATCTGAAAACACCTTCAATGTAGAAGCCAAGGAAACATTGAAAATACTGGCAGATCTGATGTAGTAGAAGCTGCAAGTTCCTTGTGTTCAGTAAGAGCAAGTCCCAGTTGCTCACTTCCAATCTTCAGACCCCTCCAGACACTGACAAAGAGGATGGCTGGACCAGCCAAACCATCAGAGTTCAGAGTTCTGCAACCTGCCACATGACAGAGTCCTTGGGGTTTATGCTCAAGTGCTGTTTACTTCCAGGGGTAGGAAAGAGGTGCATATACCATGTGAGACTACCTGGGGAAGAGCTCTGCTAATGCTTTATCTAATCCCAGTCTGAAATCAAACAGCACACATGACAGATCCATCATGCTGTAATTGTGAACTGTGCTGTCAGGCTACACTGTAATGAGCTACAAGTGCACATTTCAACAATCTCCTGTGTCTTGACAAGAGATGAAAAAGACAACTGCATCTCAGACTTCAAAATTCAGATGGCATTTAAAGGTTGAGATTGCTGGGCAACTGAAGACCACCTGCCCACAACACAAGACTAGAATGGTGTTATTTTGGGAGAGAATAGTACTTCAGATTAAGTTTGGACAAAGCCTCATGCATCTTGGGGTTCTGGCACTAGGTATCAGTTGCCAGTCACTGTCAGCAGCAAGATTTCATACACAATTCCTTTCTTTCAAAGTCTTCAAACATGCATTGCAGCTTAACTTTTTCCTCTCTCAATTCCTTAAGATCCAAGTTACTGCTGTCAGTCTGACACCACGAGTCTTGCTTTGAAAGCAGCATCAAGTTGGGTGAGATGAAGACATTTTTTTCCACTGCTTCCACTTACAAACTTAGTAATCTGAACCTCAGACTCCAGAAACCTTCCACAAACAAGCCATGGCAAAAAGCTCTTCTTCCCCGAAGAGATTAGAATTAGCTGGTCAAATCACAAGTGGGTTGAACAGCTGTAGAAGAGAAGTGCAGAAACCAATTAAAAGGAGTAAGACAGACTCACATTACTCCTGGAGTTGAGTTTCAGGAAGTCTACAGCATCAGAACTTCTGAAGTATGAGGGCTTGGGTTGTGGGGCAGGAAGGAATATTCCTTGAAAAGGCCCTCCAACTTTAAAAGAAAAATCTCTACTTGATTAGACAGAGCTACAGCTCCTGCTGCTGTGAGAGCTGCCCAGCTGCTCACCTCATTTTAGAGAATTTGCTTAAAAATGGGTCACTGATTGAGTAGCCATCTGCTGCAGTCAAATCACTTTGAAATAAAGCTACATATGACAAGGTAGCTTCCTCACACCTCAAACAGAGAAACCCATTTGAGAGCCTGATCCCTCAAGAATGATCTTTCCCTGAATTATGTTTTTTCCAAGAGAAGGCCTCTCAGGACAAAGCTCCACTTTGAGGAACAGGAATGATCTGGCCAAAAAAAGCCAAAACCCTTGCTTTGCCTCAGCATTACACTTCCCAGCCAGTTCTCACCTCCTGACATTCATGTTCTAGGTGAGTCCACAGCTGAACTGTTCCATCAGTCTGGGGTCCTGGAAGGCAGAGCTTCAGCTGCCTGGGGAGCTGGGCAGAGCACCCCTCTTTGCTAAGGCTCTCCAGCTGAAGGCAGAGATGCTCTCACAGGAGGTCAGATGCACACTGACCTCTCTTCCACAGGTATCCACATGTTGGGTCATATGATGGGGTCATCACCTCAGCAGTGGTATTGGTACCAAGGACAACTTCTATTCCTCTACAGCTGCCTGAAGTTGATATTCTCTTCAGCAGAGTCAATCTGAACTGTGGAAGGATCCACAGAGCACAGGAAGGACAGTTCTGTTTCCTCAAGGCAGAAAGCCATGACCTGTGATAGCTACAGCTGGAGTGCACCATGAAAGTCAAAACACTTCTAAGTTGTAACCTGCTGGAGATAAAAACCATATCCACACAACTAAATTTATACTGTATCTATTTGATGTGTACAAGTCTTGTTTACACTCCACTTCTATAGAAGTGAGAAGATATTTAAGTCATATCCAATGAATATTACATGAGCAGCTACTTAAGCAAAAATCTGAAGTGTCTTTTATGACAGATTTTAGTGATATACAGATGCAGTATGAATAAGAGGATAACAACACAGAGACAAGATATCCATCAGCTAAGAATATCCTTGCTAACTGATGCCCTAAAATACTTCCTAAGAACAGACACAAGCATGGCCAAGTCTTTCTGTAGCCTTACTTGGTCACATCTTTTCTTTGAAGAAAAAAGGAAACCTGAATTCACTAACAAGGAGAATGGGGAGATATCCACAGTTCACTGGAACAGGCCATGGTGTCTGGCCTAAGGCAAATGAAGGGAATTTCCTGATATGATAATGCACCTTTGCTACAATAGTTAATTATTGCTTTAGTAAAACAAAAACCCACCTCTCCAACCTACTGAAGTTCAGGGGCAGGGCAGTCCAGAAGGCTTGTTCCGCTAGATCATCAGGCTGAACTCTTGCAGCTTGCTTTGCCCTTAAGCTATAAGCTAAAGTGCCTGGAACACAGACCAAGGCTGATGCAATAAAGTGCTAATTGATGTGGGAAGCATGACAAGAACAGAACTTCACTGACATTGTGATAAGGAAATCCTAAGGATGGATTAATGAGACTACAATATTGACAGAACAAACAGTTAAAAAAACCCCAAGATTCTGACCACAAAGTCTGTCTCCAGATTGTCATGGGACACCTTTCCTTCCAAGGGATAGGCTCAGAGTCTTTAATAGCCATTGACAGAGATGATAACAGCCCCTTGAGGGAAGAGCAGAAGTGAGTTAGTATCCTTCCTGCAAACAGCTTTCATACAGATTTAATGTGCAAAGTGATGTCTGGGCATGGAAAAGGAATTCAAGTGATGAAGAGTCCAGTGTCTTACTGGAGCCAGCAATCCTACAGTGTTTATGTAGATATGGAAGTAGTTAGCTATACAAAGATGATATTTTAGTTGCACAGGGCTAGAGACAGTTCCCGTCAATTGTAAGGCAAGTCATGTGTCTGAAAACCATTTGATGCTTTGAAAGTCAAGGGGAAGAATTTTGGTGTAATTTACCCCAACATAAGGAGAGCAAATCTAAAGAGATCCCTCCCTCTTCAACAAATTAATCCCTACCAGTATGAAACTATGAAATATTCTTAAAAACAGACTGAGGTCACAGAAAGATCCTGCAGATTCTTAACCTCTGGCTTTTGGAAGCCAGAGCCAACTTTAAGCAGCCCTGGGTCAAACAACCAACAACAAAATAATCAAGTATGGAAAAGACAATTACATTTCAATGACAGCAAGGTGACTGACCTGGTCTTGGTGTTAGAACATGCTTACATAGAAACTTCAACTTGTATTACCAGTCTGCAGCTTTTCTCTACTTGGGAGTCCCAATATAAAGACACCCCAATCCAGACAGCTGAAGCATAGAAGAGTTGAGTATTTAGAAACTGATTCACTTCTGTGAGTGCATTCCTAGGACTGAAAAGGCTTCCCTTGAGATGGTGCAAGGCTGGAACTCCACTTGCAGTCAAGTATCTGTTTTTCCAAGCCTGTTTCAGTGGCTTGCAGACCGAACCACACACTGACTTGGTACAGGGTTTTGCCACCACTGGGACAGAGAAGGACAGTCAGATACCACATCATCTAGACCTAAACAAATGCTGCAGATCACGTTTTTGAGCAGCAGGTGAAAAGATGTTGACACTTGAGATTATATTAAAGCAAGCAGTCTTTAGCTCAATAACCCTGTAACAAGTCCCAGTCAGCAACCACATCCTTCAAGCAGAGCAGTAATTTACAAACCCAAGTGACTCTACAGGCAAAGATGCTCTGATCAGGTATCAGCTTCTGCTTTAACTCCACTTTGGAAGAAAACATTGTGATCAAACCCCAGCCATAGGATATCAAGGAGAATGGAAACCTGAAGCAGCAGATGAGGGAACAAGGTGTTCCCAAAGGGGGAGATACACTGAAGTGATCCAGAGTCTTTGGGTCCATTACTCCTGACCAGATACAGCCTGCTCTGTGTCTGAGCAGTGAGACTTTGTCTTCTCCCACTGGCAGATGGCATTGGCATACTGTACCACAAGCTTATCCATCCAGGTGAGGGGTTCTGGGAATAGTACAGATCCCTCAAAAAATCCCAGGTGGCCTCCATGAAGGGGCAGCACATGCATGACATTTTCTCTTTTCTCTGTAAAACAGAAGGAAGGAGAAAATTCCAGGTGGTTAACATCTTGGAGCTGAGAATTAAATCATCTGAAGTTATGATAACAAACTCGACCCTTGGCATACCCCCTGAACCAAAGGAGCAATGGTGTAGGAAGCAGAAATGTACTGACAGAGGCCATGGCAAGTCCAAAGCACATCACCTTACCCCTTCCAGAACAGGGCAGGCTGCAGGAACCAGTCCCAGCCAGTACAAGAAGGTTGCCCAAGAAGTGCTGCTGGCTGGACCCTTCCAGCAATGCCTGTGTTGCCCTAAGAATGTTCATTCTTTAATGAGCATCTGTAACTCACACAACTGGAACTGGTTGAGTTGCACTAAGCTCTGACAGTACATCAGCCACATTGTTCCATGTCTAGTGAGAAAATTCCCTGTGCTTGCTTCAGTCTGGAAGTAGCTGTGGATAAACTCTCTGCTCACACCTTTCAACCAGTAAGTGAACCCAGTTTCCCTCCTTGTGCACCCACAACCTATAGGAAAAAACAGCATCCAGCTCCCTCTTCTGAGCTCCTAAATGTAATTTTTTTCTTTTCTTGGAGAGATCCAGGTTCAGTACTAAACACATTGTGCTCCCCCTTCAAAGTTCATCTGTACTGGATCAAGGCATTATCACTATAACCCACCTTTCTACCAAATTCCTGTGAAGAATGGAGACACAAGGAAGTATTTTTCCATCCAAGAATCTAACCTGAATGTAACCTGCTAACTATCAACACCCAAAGCAATAGAAGGTGCCTGAAAGGAATCCATTTCATTGTGTTCAAAGTAAGCCTTGTTAGTTCTAGCAACTGGTGATTTAAAGAGGCTTAGTACACTTCCCAGAGGAGCACAGCTCTGTGGAGGCAAGTTCAGCTGCTTTGAAATCATGGATCACGATGTTGATAAGGGAGCTGCAGGTACACAGCTGGAAGAAACTGCTTCAACATACCTGAAAGAGCTCTTGGAATTGATAGAAGACTCTCATGCACAAGAGGGTCATCAGCAGCATTAACCAATAGAAGAGGAACATAGATCTACATGGAGAAACATGGCAGAAAAGGAAAAAAAAGTAGGTGGTTGGTATTTAAATTTCAGTCTATAAACAGTAAAAGCACCTTAGCTTAGTTAAGACATCTTTTTTCAGAATTGCCCTGTACCTACAGAAGTATCAGAAAAGCAGAAAATAACTAAAACTTCAAGAGTGGTGTTTTTTCACTTTGTAGCACTTGATTATTATTATTTTTAACTCAGTGGTATGAAAGGGGCAGAGCTGCATCAGAGTAAATACAGACTGAGTCACAGATCTCCCTCATTCTCAGAATTCTAACAGCTACACCCTTTTCCCTTCTGCAGTGCTTTGCACATCAGGCAGCTAGTGCCAGCTCTGTTATGGACACCTTGGTTGAAGTCCAGGACACTCCCTTGGAACAAATCTGTGCTTTGGCTCAGTAGATTAAGGAGAAATTCATCTTCCAGTTCCACTTCTGCAAAATTTTGGTCTGCTAAGCACCTGTCTGCTAGGTGGCATCACAAGTCTCTTCTACAGTTTCTGATAAGTCTCCTTTGAATCTGGAAGCTCTGTCATTACTCATTTCCCACTGTATCCTCACTCAGAGCAGCTAAGCTGAACCTGTGGCTTTATCCAGATCACTTGGGTGCTCCTGTCAGCTATAAGCTCTTAAGAGCCCAGAGCACTTAGCCCCAGTATTAGGGGTAGCAAGAACTGAAATCCCACTCCAATATACTGTCTGATTGCTGAAAATCCCAGCTCAGACAGCTGTGCCCACGTGTCAACAACAGAAACCAGGGTGCATTTTCTCTTCATTTTCCTTTTGAAGGTACAAGAGCAGTGTCTATTGCAAAAGCTTACCTTGTGCAAGTAATGTAGGCAGCTTTCTTCCTCATAGTATTCCTTCAGGGAATTGTAACCATGGAACTTCCTGAAATAGAGAAGACTGTCATTGCAATCATCTGCTTCCAGTACCCATGTGAATCTTGCTTTCAAGTGAGGACACAGATGCAGCTATAGGAATGATGCCTTCATTTTCATGGACAAGACTGTTTTCATATCCAGCATCTCTGCAAAACTTCCCTTTGGCAACACAACCCTTTTTGCTTTCTGTGCTTACTCACACATTGTAACAGCATGGACAAGTTAAACATGTGAACTGAACTCTAGCAGCCTTCAGGGCTTTGCTTTTAAAGCATCCCCCTTCACTTAAGCAATATCACATATACAAAAAATAGAGTTATGGTCTTGTTCATCTTTACCTGAAAGCCTTTAAAATATAAACCCAGCACAGCTTATGAACCTCAAACATACTGGACAAAAGAGCCTCACTACAAACCACCAGAACTCACTGTGGTTCCAAGATTTTTGTCAAATCATTGGCACTTTTTTTTTTTAAACAGAGAAAACAATAAATGTTGGCCCAAACTAAAAAGGCCTCAAGGATGACAAGAGTAGGGAGATTTCTCTAGGAATGGCTTTCAAAAACCAGCCAGAAATACTCCTAATCTGCCAGAAGGGTTACAGCTGTAGAGCTGAGTTCACAGCTTTGTTTTGTAAAGGGGACAATGCCCGATACAGAACATGCCATGGTACAAACACTGCCACTGAAGAAAGTGTTGTTTTCAGACAGGCAGTAACAGGCTACTGCTTAAAGCAGCTTAATTTTGGTGTTATTGTGACAAGTGAAAAAGGTTGTATTGTCTCAGCCAACCCTAATGTTTTCTGAATGCCAGTTGTAGGTTCTGGGGATAAGGGTTTTTCAAAATTCAAGCAGGAGTAAGGACATTCAAGAGCAGTTCTAAGATGCTTCCCACATTCTGCATTGTTTTTTTGCTAGAGCTTCCAGGCAGAGTTGGCTTCTTCCCACATTATTGAAGGCTGCAGGTTGACAAGTTACTGAGAAAATGCCTCCTGGATGATTTAACAGAAACTGTGACTGTGAAATTCAATAAGTTGGGATTTTTTTTCTGGTAGGTTTTATTCAGTATTAAGGCAAGAATGAGTTTGAGGTTGTCAACACTGCATTTCAGTCAGATAGGCACAGCAAGGGGCATGTAAGAGCAACACTTGAAAGAGAAGGTACTTTGAGTTCTACAGAGGATCAGAGAATCACCCTTCATACCTCATAACATTATCATCAATCTGCATAAGGGATGTTGCTGTATAGAGTCTGCTCAGATCAGCATCTGACAGGCTTTGTGGCTTCTTCATGTTATCTCCAAAAAGAACTTGCCTGAAAAAGTAACATCAAGAAAAACATCCAAATAACATAAAGGCAGCAAAGCCATGACCTGTTCAAGGACAACTGAGTTTACCAAGTCTAACAAGATAAGGCTAGAAATGGGCTACATACACATCAGGCTTTCTTGGGAACTAGCACAGCTTATTTGTCCACTTCTCTCTGCAACCAGGCATAACAGAAAACCTAGCAACCTCTTCACAGAAAAAAAGTTATTCTACTCTACTGAAAAACTGCATGAGAAGCCTCTAAAAAGAACCTTCCCAGAACAGACAGCACTGAAGGTATTTGGAACATGGGCTGCATGTCAGAGGGAGGGTCCTTTGGCTTCAGACCAAACCCATGGGTGGTCTGTGAAAGCACTACCAGACCCAGGCATAGCATCTCCTTCACCATCTGGTCCTAAAATCTCCCCAGCACAGATATTAGATGAGCTCATACAGCAGGAATTACTTGGGGCATTACCTTAGCAGAAAGCTATTTACTATGGACACTTGTCATAATTAGCTATTGGCCTCGGGAGAGGATGTGCTGCTTTACCAGAACAAACTGCTCCCCTAACAAATAGAAAAGCTGCAAGTTGGAAAGGGGTTTTTATTCCCTTCCAGAGGCAGCTGCAGGGCAGAGTAAGGAGGAGGCTCAGTTTGATTTGGGGAGTTGCCTTAGAGTACAAGTGATTACAGAAATTTACTTAACAGACTTGCCTCCAAGCCAGCACTGGCTTCTTCTGGGCTAGGAATTTGAGTACTTTTTAATGGGGGCTTACCTGGCTTCACATGTTCCACTTGGTCAAGTTGCCTAAATATTTGTCAATCTGGAATGAATTATGTGGATCAAACTAAGTGTCAGCTGCTCTCACTCCTTCAACTAATATTTCACACTGCTTAGGAGTGTAAACAATGAACTAAAAGTTTGCAAGTGACACATGCTCTTAATTGGAAGAGGTCTTAAGATACTCCCCTCCTTTTCCCTTGAGTCAGGTAGCTTCAAATGTACACAGATGAGGTGCTTAACACATTTACTGCCCTAGGAAAAAAATACTCTAAGCACTTCTGATGGAGGGAACAGCAACAGTGAGCATGTCACCTGTTTAACACACATTCCTCATGTGAGAGCCATGATCACAACAGCAGCACAGGGATCCTACAAGTACAGCTGCATTCTAGGAAGAGCAACACTAAGTATTTTGCTGGCTACATGCTCTAGTTTCTAGAGGAACAGCTAGAAGCCAGAGCTACAGCTTGACTATTTGTTTATGTCCATACAGCAGATCTTGAAGATGAGTCCTACCTCAGGTAGGGGGTTCCTCAGGAACAAGAGGTTCCTTGAATAGGGAGTTCTTTGGCTAGAAGTGAAACAGATGCAGAATACTCCACTTTGAAGTCTAATTGCAATGATTTCCTGTGTGCATCTTGTTTATTCATGAAAAAAAAAAAGGTTCCTCAGAATGCAAAAATATAAAGATTCCATGCAGTCTAACAAGATCACCAAAGCTCATTTGGATATTTTACATCATATGAATGAGATTGATATGGGATCCCCTTCTCTGTTGGTTCTACCTGAGGGCCCCCAGGCAAGGAACTGGTGCAAAATCCTTGAGTCTTATTTTAAAAGGCTGAGAAGACAAGTTCAATACAGAAACAGCCCCCCCATCAGTGCTATCAGTGTGAGTGATGTCCTGCAGTACCTGTGGGAAAGGATGATCTTCTTCATGTTGTCTGCCATGAGGAAGTTATAAAATCTCCTGCATTGATCCCACTGCATGAAGGTTTCCTGTGCCCTAGAAAAACACCACAGTGCACAATCAAAGTGTTAACGGAGACCTTGAAATAGCAGATAAATTCACTGTAACATCCCATGGCAGCCTGCAGGCTGTGTAAACAGGTCTCCAGGCCTTCCCTGTCACAGCTTAACCTTTCCCAGGAAATGAGTTCCACTTTGATGCAGTTTGGTAGTATCAGAACTCAGATCTGCAGTCTCATTTTACACAGGGCAATTAGCTGTTTTGATCAGAGCATTTAAGAGACATCAATCAAGATCTGCAACACTGACAAGAGGATTTTAGCATCCCTTTGCATAAGTTGAATGTGATTTATCTAATGGGACTCCCAAGGAAAGGGCTAAAAGCTGCTGCTGAACAAAGCCTTGGTTATTGTGTATATAGCTCTGCAGAGGAAATAATTTGTGCAGATGTTTCCAATATGAACAGACACCATTACTGTCCATTATTGTTTTCCTTTCATTGGCAGGAACTGTAGGAATAAATACTAGTTGCAGCTGCAAGTGGCATCTGAGTTGAAGTCTCTTACCTATTCTCAAAACAGAATAGCACTTCACAGCTTATCTGTTGTTAAAATACAATTAAAGTCATCCAGACTTCTGAGAGCTCTGCAGATACCAGCACTCCTTTGCTATGCAGGGTCATGGGCAGGTTAGAGCTTTACTCTTAGCAGGGTTTGCTGTTACTGAGGAAACACACTATCATTTACTGAGGAGCTGAAGAATGCTGGGAGCAGTTTCAGCTACTGAAGTACTCCTACCATTTAAATATTAACATACCATAAGAACTACAGCAGATTTAAGCATGACCTCCCAAGCTACAACCTGCAAGTCCTTACCAGAGCAAAAGCAAGCTGTTTTCTTGTAGTTAAGCCATGCTGGAGTATGGAATTCATTAAAACCATCAAACTTCCATATCTTTTTGTGGAGCCAGACTACATACACACCTTGATTATGCAGGACAGGGGAATGAAGGAACACAAGATGCATATTTCTTTCTTCATAAAAGATTTTCCCAGCAAGCCTATTAAGTTATTACAAGATGTTTGAAGATAAAGCTACTAATTCCCCTGCAATTCCTGTGGTGTGCAGTAGTACTCCTCTTAGGAAGAGCTGCAAGCACTGGAAAAAGGCTGCTTCCAGTATTTTGAGGACTGCACAGGTTTCAAAGCTGAGGACTCTGCCCACAGCCTGTAGCTATGGTGAAGATGCATTCCACAAGATCAAGAAGCAGATCAAGCCTGTGCAGGCAGAGATTAAGGCATAAGGAGACTTGTCCCTGTTTAGCCTCAGGGAACAAATTCCTCAGACTCTGTTAATTCATTAAACTAGAGCTGCCTATTCTTCTGGCAGATCCTGCTATTGCTGTTACTTTATTATGCCCATCTAGGGATCTCCTGCTTAACACTCTGGAAAGGCTTTTGTATTTCAGATCCCTGGTTCACCTTGCTCATCACCACGTTTTCCCTTTACCTCCTAAAATTATTTGGGGGGATAAAGTCTGTATAAGAAAATGGAATTGTTAACTAACTGGTTATGTCTATCCCCCTTCATGTAGCTTAGAGGAATAAGGACAGTTATTTTAGCCCACCAGACCAAGCCCAGAAAGAATAAGGCTTAATCATACACATGGAGGTGGTTTGCATCTCCTCACTCCCATTCCTCTACCCAGGGACACAAGGCCCTCCCCATCCCATCTTTTGCTCAGTAGATATTTACTGCTGCTGCTCTGCCCTAGCTCTTCAGCTGATTAACGTTTCAAAGCAGAAGGTATTAGTTAGGTATACAGGAGACCCAAAAGCCTCCCTGCTGATTGCCCCGTAATGCATGGCAGATGTTTTGTGACTGGAGATTTGCTAGTAGATGTTTACCCAGCAGGTGGAGTCAAGAGCTCAGTCATTTGCACAACCCACTGAAGACCTGCATCAAATGTAGACAAGCAGCTGTTATTTTCCACACAAATACCTAAGTGCAGCATTGTTAAACAGGGTGCCCTTGCCCTGCTGTTCCACCAGGACATCATGACACTACTACAGAAATCGGCTTAGGGAACAGCATGACTTGCAACATCATTTTGCAAACCAGAAATATAGCATTGTGTAACTGCAGAAGTGAATTGCAGCCAGATATGGTCCTTGCAAACCCTATCTGATGGCTGCAATTGAGGAGCTGGCTTCAAAAGGGTGCAGGAACATTTTATCTGAAACAAAGCAGAAAAATTGTTCCTGAAAGTATCTGTTCAGATTTAAGAGTGTGAACTCAAGGGGACCTAGCAGTAGATTACATACTGTTTTAGTAGTAGTCATCTGATTTCAAAAGGGATATCCTGTAACATTACTGAAGTGTGCATCAAGCTTTTACTGTCATCTCAGTGCTTCCAAAAAAAGCTTCTTTCACCTCTAAGAGTTTAACTCGTATGTGTCTTCAGACTGATGAATATCAAACTGGTCCCTGTACAGGCAAAGCAGCAGCATGAAGGGAGTTCCAGCTACCTTGACCAGGCTGGGAGTCCAAACTCCATAGTAAGCCACTTGCAGAGCTGCCATAGTTTCACCTTTTATCTGCTCAAAGGATCTTGACCCAAAATACCCATGTCTCAACATCCCTTTTTGCCTTCCAGATAGCAATTTAACTGCACTTTTGAGAACTGAGACTGAAATTAGTGACACCTTAGTAGTTGACAATATTTAGACAACAAAAACTGAAAGCAGCAGTTTAGCCAGTTACACTATTTGAATCTTCATTAACTATGCATGCATGGAAAGTTACTGCACATCCACTGAGACACCAGTTTCCAAGCAGCCCAGATCCTACATCAGCAAACAGAATGTTAGCACTAGATGGAGCCCTTACAGCTCTTGTGAGGTGCTACAGCCTTGGCTTCCAGGTGGGGAACAACAGGTTAACATTTTGGGCAAACTTTAGGGCTAATAAGCCTTCCCCTCCCCACCTTCCAAATTGTATCCTGGGGCTGCAAGTGCCTCTCCATCTCCTCAGCAGCTGGCAGCACCATTTCATGGAACCACACTAAGAGAGGGGCTTGGATTGACAGTGTACAAGCTCTGTCTCTTTCCAGTCTCCTCCAGCAAGAGCTTTCAGATGAAATGACACAGTGATTCCAGAAAAGCCATTATGAACCAAGGAATACTCCTCAGAGTGATGAGAAAGTGTAAACTATTGCTTGTGAACCTGGCACCATCTCAGCAGTGTGTCATGCTGCCCAGCCTGTCTGGTAAATCACCCCAGGGCTGCACAGGGAATGCCTCCTCTCAGGACATTGTAGCAACTCTCCCATGACACCAAGTTAGGCCAGTTCACATGCACAGAAGCTGCCAACATGTACCTGTCGAGGCAGAAAAGCCTATTTACATTGTTGATTGACAGCTTATTTTGTCCTGCCAAATCACTTTCAGCCTGCTCCTTCAGGAGGGTGGCATCCTGCCCACTGCAGCCTGTCAGACCAGTTCAATGTGAGAAAACACTCTTCACCTTGTCCTTTCACAGATCTGCCCACTCCTGCACCCCCAGAAGGGAGCAGGAGGGAGAAGCCCCTGGACCTACCTCAGTGCACTGTAGCCCTGGCACACGCTGACACAGCAGAGGACTCGCTCCTGGTTGGCCTGGCTCTCTCCCAGGTATTTGCACACAATGTTTCCACCCAGACTGAAGCCCACCACAACCAGCTGGGTCTGAGGATAGGTCTTCTTGATGTAATTAACCATGGCACCAAATTCCCAGGTGCAACCTAAAAAATAAGGACAAAGTCAAGAATTATCTTCTAACATACCTAGGGTCCTACTTCACTCTTCAGCTGTGCTGTAAGTTCAGCTCAGTTGCCCTTTCTGCCTCTTCAATAACCTTAAGAGCTCTGATTCACACGTGTTCATGTCTGTTTTATGAGTCCTGTGGACCTTAGCTCATGCTTAGTTCTGACAGAGTGCCAAAGATGGAATGAGCTTGCTTTAAAATCATGGCAAAGCTCATCTTACTATTGAAACTCCTCCTTTCTAAAGCAGCTTAAAAAGCAGAGTCCAAAAACTCTGGGCTTGACATTACTATGTAAGAAGAGTGTCCCTCATCACCTCCTGAGGCAGTCTGCCACTCCTGAACTTCAGTGGGTGTTTGGAAAGCAGATCCCTGCTTTGTTTCTAGCAGCACTGCCACGGATCCTTACATTCACCCTGATTCAGGGATGGGATGGAAATGCAGAGTTGGCTTGTCCCAGACAGAGCTCTCAGTGGATCCCTGCAGAGCCTAAGCAGGTGCTCTCTGGAATCAGAGGGTCTGTTTCAGCAGAGGCAGGCAGCCTTTCTTAGCCACTGAAGAGGTAAAGTTACTGCAGCTTCTTAGAAGTCATATGGTTATCCCCTCTTCAAGGTGTCTCTGTACAGATTTGTTCTGCTCTCAGCATGCCCTTTGGCATCCCACAAGCTGCAGGCACCAGATACAGCTTCTGTCAGCACTGGGGTCCCCAGATTGACAGACTTGAAGGCTTCCACACATGCAACACCTGAGTAACTACAGCTATTTCTTCTGCCTTTGAGTTGGGAAAGGAAACATGAAGAGAAGCAGCTGCAAAACTGATGGCATTAAGTACACTGCTATCAACTGCCTCTGCATTTTAACCTTCCCATTTGATTTTTAACTGCAAACCACACAGAAGGCATCACACAAACAGCAGAAAAAAAAACCTTTAGCTGTTTATTCCTGCATAGAGTGAGGAATTCAGCTCTACCCTGTGGAACTTGTCAAGAAAGATAAATCCCAGGAGTTGGGATTCCANAGAAGCTGCCAACATGTACCTGTCGAGGCAGAAAAGCCTATTTACATTGTTGATTGACAGCTTATTTTGTCCTGCCAAATCACTTTCAGCCTGCTCCTTCAGGAGGGTGGCATCCTGCCCACTGCAGCCTGTCAGACCAGTTCAATGTGAGAAAACACTCTTCACCTTGTCCTTTCACAGATCTGCCCACTCCTGCACCCCCAGAAGGGAGCAGGAGGGAGAAGCCCCTGGACCTACCTCAGTGCACTGTAGCCCTGGCACACGCTGACACAGCAGAGGACTCGCTCCTGGTTGGCCTGGCTCTCTCCCAGGTATTTGCACACAATGTTTCCACCCAGACTGAAGCCCACCACAACCAGCTGGGTCTGAGGATAGGTCTTCTTGATGTAATTAACCATGGCACCAAATTCCCAGGTGCAACCTAAAAAATAAGGACAAAGTCAAGAATTATCTTCTAACATACCTAGGGTCCTACTTCACTCTTCAGCTGTGCTGTAAGTTCAGCTCAGTTGCCCTTTCTGCCTCTTCAATAACCTTAAGAGCTCTGATTCACACGTGTTCATGTCTGTTTTATGAGTCCTGTGGACCTTAGCTCATGCTTAGTTCTGACAGAGTGCCAAAGATGGAATGAGCTTGCTTTAAAATCATGGCAAAGCTCATCTTACTATTGAAACTCCTCCTTTCTAAAGCAGCTTAAAAAGCAGAGTCCAAAAACTCTGGGCTTGACATTACTATGTAAGAAGAGTGTCCCTCATCACCTCCTGAGGCAGTCTGCCACTCCTGAACTTCAGTGGGTGTTTGGAAAGCAGATCCCTGCTTTGTTTCTAGCAGCACTGCCACGGATCCTTACATTCACCCTGATTCAGGGATGGGATGGAAATGCAGAGTTGGCTTGTCCCAGACAGAGCTCTCAGTGGATCCCTGCAGAGCCTAAGCAGGTGCTCTCTGGAATCAGAGGGTCTGTTTCAGCAGAGGCAGGCAGCCTTTCTTAGCCACTGAAGAGGTAAAGTTACTGCAGCTTCTTAGAAGTCATATGGTTATCCCCTCTTCAAGGTGTCTCTGTACAGATTTGTTCTGCTCTCAGCATGCCCTTTGGCATCCCACAAGCTGCAGGCACCAGATACAGCTTCTGTCAGCACTGGGGTCCCCAGATTGACAGACTTGAAGGCTTCCACACATGCAACACCTGAGTAACTACAGCTATTTCTTCTGCCTTTGAGTTGGGAAAGGAAACATGAAGAGAAGCAGCTGCAAAACTGATGGCATTAAGTACACTGCTATCAACTGCCTCTGCATTTTAACCTTCCCATTTGATTTTTAACTGCAAACCACACAGAAGGCATCACACAAACAGCAGAAAAAAAAACCTTTAGCTGTTTATTCCTGCATAGAGTGAGGAATTCAGCTCTACCCTGTGGAACTTGTCAAGAAAGATAAATCCCAGGAGTTGGGATTCCACCCTGTGCCAACATTCCGTGGCTCCAGTGTGCCCTGATGCCAACTGAAACATCCTTGCCAGACATCAGACCCATGTTTTTGCCAGCTCTGGAGTGCACTCTGAGCATCAGGGTGTTTACTTCAGTGAAACAGCAAACTTCTGCCTGAGTGTTTCAGCAGAGTTCGGGCACTCCCTTGTGAACCTTCTTAATGAGCTGTTTTCCCCAAGATGACAAATGCTGCACTGCTCTAATTTCCTCTGGAAGAAGCCAGAAGTCCAACTACTTTACCACTTGACCTTCATGATTTGAGGACAGCTGGCAACTGTCTCAGAAATCCAAAACTGGAATAGCAACAGGTCAAGCCTGATGTAAAGGCTGGAGGATCCAGTAGATCCCAAGTTTAGGCGACTTGCTCCTCAACAAATATGTCAGGAATCCAGTAAAAGCTGGAAGGACACTGGGATATTTGGGTTGAAGGCAGAGTAAAGTCTGTTCATGGTCTTGCTGGCACTCCACTTAACAAGCAAGTCCACCAAATTATTTACTGCCTTCCTTTCAGGAAGTGCTAGGCATTCCTTGCCCTTTCCAAGCCTGTGAGACTCAGCAAGGTATGTCTCAAGAGATGCACTCCCTAAGGTCTAAAGCAAAACTCCATGGAAGAAAGTTCTCCACTTTTATCAAAACAGCAAATGCCTTAAGGAGACCAAGCTTAGTTCCCAAGGCATGGGAGACTTGAAGCCATTAACAACCTAGGGCCTCAAGTTGAGGTACTTTGTGTTCCTGAAATGTTTTCCACCGAGGTGTAGATTTAGTAACTATAAAACAAGCAACAAAGCCTTAAGGCCTATTTGCCTGCAGACATGGAATCTTAAAGCACAATATTTCTATTTTGGCAATTTTAGTGTTCAAGATAAAGATTTAAACTGTTAATCCAAACTCTTAGCAAGAAGTAC
The DNA here is from genome assembly GCA_013401355.1 of Ceyx cyanopectus. Classification (NCBI taxonomy): domain Eukaryota; kingdom Metazoa; phylum Chordata; class Aves; order Coraciiformes; family Alcedinidae; genus Ceyx; species Ceyx cyanopectus. Next base: position 19,107 of record VYZU01057695.1, read on the forward strand.
CTTAGTTATCTTTTAAAAAGAAACAAAACCAAACTTAACTGCAGTTTTAGCAGGCTGGTGTTGACTCCTGACATAATGTACCTATAGCCAAGATCATGTTACTCACTAGCAGGGCAGCTGAGACTAGGTAGAGTCACCATTAACAGATCTAATTCCTTTATTCCTTTCCATTTCCAGATTAAGAATTTTTTTATGGTGAAAGCCCAAAATCCCAGCAAGCCAGCACTACCACTTTTTTAGCTTCACTGTCAGACTGTGGAGTTCAGCTCTAGCAGCTCTTTTGTCTCCTGCTGGACATGATCAACTCACTTTATATGTGAATATAAGTAACTTTTGAGAGTTAAAGAAAAAAAAGGGGAAAGAGAACACCTGGTTAGAGCTTTACTAGTACATGGGCCAGGTATTTCCACTGAGCTCAGACCACCACAGGACTGACCACTGCAGTAATGAACAGTACAGAGAGGAAATCATGCAGCAGGGTCCATGAGCATCTCTCTAAACTGACCTGAACCACTCTTCACAGGGCCTGACAAACCCTCCTAATGAACACTTTCTAGCCTGAGGTGGGTGTGAGCCATTTCTTCAGACTGTATTCATGGCTCACTACTCACACTCCACACTTTGCTTACAGGAGATTATTTGGGTTTCACAGTTGACTAGAATATTTTTTCACAGGAGAGCAATACAAATAAAGCAAATACTTCATAATTCCTATTACACGCTAGTGTGAATCCTGGAGAATTAGAATAGTTTTCCCCCTGAAATCCAACCCACTGCTCACAAAACCCAAATTTGTCCTCTACATTCTTACTCCACATCATTGTTTCAGAGTATTTTTTGCAACTTTTAAGTGGTATGTCCCACCCCTGTTTCAAGGTTCTCATTCCTACTTTATTTAGCATGAACTACAATACAGCATCCTTTCTTCCCTCTAGTTTTCCTGGGGAAACTCACTTCTTAGACAACAATAGAGCAGGTGCAGGAAAGGGATCCTTTAGAGCAAAGTATCTCTTCTTAAAGGATTTAAAATACATATATGCAGAAATTTCCAGTTTTGGATTGAATGGGTTATCTGTATCTGGCAAGATGAGAAGTTTATATACANCACACATGCAACACCTGAGTAACTACAGCTATTTCTTCTGCCTTTGAGTTGGGAAAGGAAACATGAAGAGAAGCAGCTGCAAAACTGATGGCATTAAGTACACTGCTATCAACTGCCTCTGCATTTTAACCTTCCCATTTGATTTTTAACTGCAAACCACACAGAAGGCATCACACAAACAGCAGAAAAAAAAACCTTTAGCTGTTTATTCCTGCATAGAGTGAGGAATTCAGCTCTACCCTGTGGAACTTGTCAAGAAAGATAAATCCCAGGAGTTGGGATTCCACCCTGTGCCAACATTCTGTGGCTCCAGTGTGCCCTGATGCCAACTGAAACATCCTTGCCAGACATCAGACCCATGTTTTTGCCAGCTCTGGAGTGCACTCTGAGCATCAGGGTGTTTACTTCAGTGAAACAGCAAACTTCTGCCTGAGTGTTTCAGCAGAGTTCGGGCACTCCCTTGTGAACCTTCTTAATGAGCTGTTTTCCCCAAGATGACAAATGCTGCACTGCTCTAATTTCCTCTGGAAGAAGCCAGAAGTCCAACTACTTTACCACTTGACCTTCATGATTTGAGGACAGCTGGCAACTGTCTCAGAAATCCAAAACTGGAATAGCAACAGGTCAAGCCTGATGTAAAGGCTGGAGGATCCAGTAGATCCCAAGTTTAGGCGACTTGCTCCTCAACAAATATGTCAGGAATCCAGTAAAAGCTGGAAGGACACTGGGATATTTGGGTTGAAGGCAGAGTAAAGTCTGTTCATGGTCTTGCTGGCACTCCACTTAACAAGCAAGTCCACCAAATTATTTACTGCCTTCCTTTCAGGAAGTGCTAGGCATTCCTTGCCCTTTCCAAGCCTGTGAGACTCAGCAAGGTATGTCTCAAGAGATGCACTCCCTAAGGTCTAAAGCAAAACTCCATGGAAGAAAGTTCTCCACTTTTATCAAAACAGCAAATGCCTTAAGGAGACCAAGCTTAGTTCCCAAGGCATGGGAGACTTGAAGCCATTAACAACCTAGGGCCTCAAGTTGAGGTACTTTGTGTTCCTGAAATGTTTTCCACCGAGGTGTAGATTTAGTAACTATAAAACAAGCAACAAAGCCTTAAGGCCTATTTGCCTGCAGACATGGAATCTTAAAGCACAATATTTCTATTTTGGCAATTTTAGTGTTCAAGATAAAGATTTAAACTGTTAATCCAAACTCTTAGCAAGAAGTACCTTAGTTATCTTTTAAAAAGAAACAAAACCAAACTTAACTGCAGTTTTAGCAGGCTGGTGTTGACTCCTGACATAATGTACCTATAGCCAAGATCATGTTACTCACTAGCAGGGCAGCTGAGACTAGGTAGAGTCACCATTAACAGATCTAATTCCTTTATTCCTTTCCATTTCCAGATTAAGAATTTTTTTATGGTGAAAGCCCAAAATCCCAGCAAGCCAGCACTACCACTTTTTTAGCTTCACTGTCAGACTATGGAATCAATTCAAACAATTCTGTCAATTCAATGAGATTACATTTGTGTTACATCCAGGGACCAATCCTCACGTGTCCCTCCTGGGATAGAAACGTTCTCTGATCAGCAGGTACAAACTCCTCTTACTGCATTTTACAAAGCCTCAGAAGTAGCATTTCTCCTTCAGAGCCAGGTTTGGGTCACATTCCACTAAACTAGCATCTCTAAAATCATTTGAGCAGGCTCTCAGTAGCCAAGGAAGAGTGACTCCCAGCATTAGCCTACCCTTCTCCTCATGTGTAAATTCAGTTTAGTTCTGAAGAACCAGCACCAAAATCCTCCAAGACACGGCAGCTGTTTCATGCCGAAGGAGGCTGGATCAAGCCCTAGAAACTTCCCAAGCTTGCAAACCATGCCCCCAGCTGCCAGGAAGCACCCACCATAGGTGAACATTCGTGGAGAGGTAAGCTCAATGGTGGGCAGAGCTCCCAGGTGGTTGAGGACAGCACATCTGTAGCCGTTTCTCTGCGCGTAGTCCACGAAGGTGCGGATGTACTGCTTCTCACTGTGGTTGGCAATACCAGGGCAGATCACCATTGTCACATCCTCTGTGCTCACAAAGACAGGGAAGTTAATGTCACTTCATTCAAATGAAGAAATTCAGAAGGTTGCCATTTCACCTCCATGGGAAACCATCTACCAGAAGCAGGCTAAAGATCCTAGTAGTCTGCCAAAACTCCAGTGTGGGGCAGGAGACTGGCAACTCCAGAGCTACAGATGTCAGAGAGTAATTCATGTTACAGGAGACAAACAGGCTTCTAACTTCAAGGAAAGCTGCCCAAGCAGTTCTACAGGCATTGCCTAGAGACCAAGGAGTATATTCTTCCCTTTGAAGGATGTTTGACATGACACATGTTCTGTTTTGACAGCCTGTTGTGACTGGTGAGTGTGCAGAAGCTCTGGAGCCCACTGCTCCTCTGTGCACCAAGCAGACTGGCTACTCTATTCCCTCTGTCTTGTTTTCCTTCCAGAGTGTAACAGATCTTCAAGATGAAGCTTTCCTAAACACATTCTGATCAGCCAACATTAGCCATCATCTGCTCTGTGGCTAATCTAATGATACTTGATCTGCTGACACTGTTCACTAGTTTAACAAGGTATCATTTCATCAACTAAGGAAGTAATTGTTGCAATTCAAATAAGCACAGTAAATTACACTGAGGATTAGCATATCTGCTTCAAATTAATTCAGTCTTATGTGGAAAGCTCTGACATGAGCAGCTCTAGCCACTGAATTGTTGCCTCATTAGGAAAGCACTGCTCTGATGCTTTAGGGATAAAGATTGAACAGGAATTGTTCTAGTGAAGCATTTTACCCCGAGGATCTCTGTCTGTACTGACAGATAAGGAAAGACCTCTTTTTTTCTGAAGGCCAAACAGCAGTCATGGGCATACAACAAAATCAGCTGCTGCAGGGGTAAACTGTGCTTCTGAAGTCAAGACACAGCAACTCAGGTAAACCTGTGTTGCTCTTAGTAGTTCTAATAGTGAGTTAGAAAGCTGACACTCACTCTGAATATACATAATGTTGTAAGGAATCAACATGATTTCATCACCAGTTTGTGGGCTCCATACTGTGCACAATTTCCACACAGATCTTCAAACACCTACTGTTAGTGCAGAGTACTGAGAAGCTGTTTCTAAGGGGAGATAATCTACTTTTCCATAAGCTCCAGGCTCTGAAGAACCCAGTGCAGCTACCCTCTGTTCTGCTATCCCACAGCCTTCACAGCCAAAGGGCCTGCAAACCAAGGCTTAGCACCAGATTCTCTTGGTCAGCATTCTACTCAAGGCACAGGTTAATAGAACATTCCCTCTGTCTTTTAACTCTCCACTCCTTACCACAAACAAGTGGGGTGTCTCCTGCTGTCTGAGATACAGGTATACAGCACGATGGCCTCCAGCCCCCCCACACTGGGCAGCACTGCTCAGCAGCCCCCCCTCCATCAGCAGCATGAGCAGTTACCCTTTCTGATAATTCAAGTGTCCTCATTCATCTCCTAGAACACAGGATCAAGGTTAACAGCTGTTTGACTGACCTCCAATGCAGTGCTCAGACTGGGGCTCAAAGAGATCAAAGGTGGCTGTTGCTCCATCTGGCATGGTGAGGTACTTGCGATGTCCGTAGGGATGAGGTGATCTCACTCTGCCCATTTTTCCATAAAGGGCAGTCTGGATATGTCCACTCTTTCCCCAGATCAGGGGAGGAATATACCTGAAAGAGGCAGTAATTTAATTTCTTATCAAGCAACTGAATCTTTAACAAACCTTTGAGAACAGAGAGGCACTTCATAACAAACCTCCTCCTTGCTACCAAATGCAGGAGCAAAACCAATTTCATGTTTGTTATGTTTGCACAGGCAGAGTTATCTCTGCAGCCTTACCCAAGAGGAGATATGTTCTCAAAGCTGAGAACTCAGCACTGATAGCAGCAGCAGCAGCAGCCACAACCCAGACATTCCTCTATATTTTGATGTTATATGCACTGATGCATCTCAAATACACAGAGGTCTTGTGCCTCAGACTGGCACAGCACAATGCCAGCCAACCAAGCTGACCTGCAGAACCTGTAGAGCGTTGTAAATCTGTTTTAATTGAAACACTGAAGCCTGCTGGGGTGAGCCACATGAAGTGGTGTAAGCACTTCACTGTATAAGCCAGTGGCATGAACAACAGAATTCTCAGCAAGTTCTAGAAGACCAAAAGCCAAGACTCGCTGGTTGGAACAATTTTTACACAGAAGTTCTTTGCCAAGTTAAGTGAAACATGGTACAGGGTGATTTTGCCTCTCAAGCCCAGCTAGGCAGAGCTGGAACAGTTTTAAAAGAACCTGTCAGAATTGCTGAACTCCACTGAGTAATAAAAAAAAAAAAATCCCTTTCACTGTTAGGAGGGTGGAGTCTACTATGTTTATCAAGAGAATATTAAAGCCAGGTGACAAAGCAAATAGTCTCTTTTTTTCCTAGCTTACCAGCCCTCAAAGAAAACATGGGGGAAAGAGCTATTAGCTGGAAGGCATTAAAGGCTTAATTAAGAGGTTTTAGCCCAAGCAGAGCTGCAAGGGGGTTTAAGGGGAAAGAGAAGCAGTCACCTGGCCACTTTGCCAGGGAGAACTGAGGCCATGTCTCCAGAAAGATAATGACATCAGCTCTTAACAGGAAAGCACCAATGACTGTTCAGGAGAACAGCAATCCCAGGGGACATGCTTCTCATTAAGGAGAAAGGTAAGTAAGGGAGGCTTCTCACAGCAGTTCTGGGAACAGTTTCATTCAGTTTTCCCAGTGTCTTCCCAAAGATGCACAAAATACATTCCCAAAGAAGTACATACCACTTAAAGGCTGCAAAAGCTGCCAACTGATGCTTGTAACCTTGTAAATTAGCCCTCAGTGCATCTGGGGTTTGATCAACTGACTATAAAGCTTTTCTAAGCATCTTTGTGAAGCCAGTACCACAACCTCTATCAGCTCAACATCTCTGCACTGGGAGCTGTGCACAAGGACTGCAGATGGTTCTGCTGCAGCCACATGTAGCTCACCATGAGGAGTTTTGAACAGCAACTATTATGTCAGATGAAGAGAGACAGCTCAGCTGGAATAGGATAATGCAGCTGGGTTTACACCAGCCATTTACTTCCCAACCAGTTCAGGTCAGCAACCAGATCCCACATGAGATGGTGCTTGACTGGCTCTGCCTTCTTTCACAGAAGTCCTTGCAGATGGGTTTTGGTAGCAGCTTTTGAGGAGAGCTGTCAAATACAACCCATAATAAGAACTTGCAGCATTTTTAGAAGTCTCAGACATCAACATTGTCACATGGTTTCTAATCTTGGGTTAAGTGCACATGTTGGAAAGTTCTGGCTATTCTGCTTCCATACAGTGCTTTTCTTATCCCAGGTAAAACACAAAGTCTTACCCACAGTGCTAACAGGAAAGCTGCTTCTCCACCTACAGCAAAGCCAAGCAGCAGTGACATTACTGGTGCCATCTTGGTGAGAACAGGAAATCCAGGATCTCTGCAAGCACCAATCCTTCCCCATGTTTACCTACTGTTCAGTTTCCACTGTAAGGTACAGCCATCCAGAGGAACAGATGCAGCAGCTGCAGCAGCAAATACCACAGGATGTTGTTAGAGAGGAAATGAGAAGAATCTTCAAAGCCTCACCACTACTGCTGGATTTTAAATGAAGACAAATGGTTTCAAGTACCCTGCTTACCACAGTCTGCCTCTTCAGGTCACAGCTGGTTTCTTTGGGAAAGGAAAAAACCCCAAACCTGCCCTTCAGACAACCCAACTGGAAGTTACTAAACTATTGGTTTTCCAGAAGTCAAATCTTGACATGGGTTTTACATCAAACAGCACAAAGTTTCTTATAATAAAGAACCCATCAATTAAAGACTAAAACCATGGCAGAAAATCCTGGGATTCCATCCCTAATGGCAGAGAAGTGATTCCTATAGGTTCTACATTTCCCTTGAGGCTAAACCTGTGGACAGGCTGCATTCACTGCTTATTCCCTCTAGAGTGCATGTGGTGTTTCTGAGCATCCTACAGACCAAACAAGTTAAATGCTCAGCTTATCTTAACCCCAGTCAGTTGTTTAACCATCACACTGCCTTCAAAGACATGCCAATGCTAGTCACTCTGCATCTAGCTCCACTCTTCTAGATAAATACTCAAAGGCCAAGTTCCAGCATGAGTAATGTGCAGAGGACAGTACTCTGAATCAGATTTGCTACTCCCACTTAGTCATACTTAAGCATGTTAAGTATATTTCTGCAGTTTGCTCTTAAAGATAAAGCAGTTAAAGCCCTGAAACACACACAAGCATTAGAGCAGCAGCTTATCTCACCTAGCTGTTCTTTTACTACTGCCCATCAGCCTTTAAGCAACAGGCTAGTGGTGAGAGGGATATCCTAAAATCCTTAAGTAGTCAGGCTCCAGGAAACTGAACATCACCAGCCTTCAACAAGAAGAGGGAAAGAAGTTGCTCTGATTGTAAAGGTCTTGAATAATCAGTGAAGAACTAAGACAGATTAAACCTCACTGTACCAGATCAATGCCAAAGCAAGCAGCTATTAAAAATGGAAGACTTTCATTTACCAAGGCAAGTTGTCAATCCAACCTACTGCAAAAGCCTTGACAGTAACAAAGTACTGCCCCTCCATCACATTCCAGTAAAAGCTGTCCTCAGCTGAGGGCCAGGTCTGACTTTGCAAAGCATCCTTATAACCCACAGCAGAATCAGGCATATGATCTGTCAGACTATGTCTGTTGTCTCTCCATTTTGGCAATGAACAGATCTAGTTCTGAAAGTCTTCCTATAAACAACTGCTAAATCTTTCAGTGAGTCTACAAAGCTTCCAAGACCAAGTACTGAGCAAGACTGTACAGGACTTAAGGACATGTTTTTATCCAGGGTTTATGGCTTTACAAAAACTGTTCAGTGAGGAGAGAATAGAGGGAATTCTTCAGTAATGAAGGTGCATGATACCACCCTGGTGAGGAAAACACAAAGCCTGCCAGGAATTGTGCAAGCATCTTCATGCTCTGAAAGTGCAGATCAGATAATCTAAACTTTATTTAAGCCTGTTATGTGAAAACCAGTCTGAGACATTTACTCAGCCCAGCTGACCAAACCTAACTAAGCAGCAGTGATAGCAATGGCCAGCACAGATTGTTCTGCAGCAAAGCCAACATTCTTCACAGCAAACAGCTGAGCAGAGATGCTCCTCCAATACCAGCCTCCCTTAGGCAGAGCAGCATGTGCTCAGGGTGTTTTTCTCATGGCTTACCTCAACAAAAGGAGCTCAGCAGGGTGTCCCACGTGGAAATGCAAGCTAGATACCATGCAGCCTGAGCAACTAAGTAGCATTTAGCTTAATGAGCATTCAAGCATTGCCCTTTAGACTTTATGCTGAAACTATCACTACTGCTAAATGTAACTGTGTCTTCCAAACAAGGGGCTCTCACTCAGAAGCAGGGGGCTTCCCTCCAGCATCCATATGAAGTAGAAACATGGAAGGTGTTCAAGGACATGACAGACCAGCTTCTCTCTAAAGCCTGCTAGAAGCAGCAGCAGTTTTGACAAGCAGAGCACTACAGATTATCTCGGCACAGTAAATTTCACCTTATGGAGATGATTCACTGTGTTCCTGTGTGCCCTGTTCCAGCAAAGCTGCTCTCAGTTTGTAAGCAGCATTTCCACTGTTCTGCAATAGCAGTTTACAGATGACAGGAGCTGAGCAGCCAGCTGGGTGGTGATGAGCAGTCAGGAAGACCTCTTGCCAAGGTGTGTGCATGCCCGTGCAGGGACAAGCATGATGTACAACAGCACAGACAAACAAGTACTAATAGAGAACATGGGAGATCTAAAGGCAGAGCTGTGCTGAACTGGAAAAAAAGTATTTTTACCAGCTTCTGTGAAACAGAAATGGCTTCTCTGTTTGCTCCAGACCTAAAGGCTTTTAACTGACTCATTTTCCTGTTTTGATTTGGTCATTTGCAATAGATAGTAGGCAGTCTGAGTAAAGGCAAATATTTGAGGTAGTTAGTAGCTAGTCATAAAACTTCCAGTAACAGGATTCTGCAGCAGAAAGCAGACAGAACAGCTCTGGGGATGCTAGTTACTTATTATGGAAGCAGAATTATATGGCACAAGTACAAAGTTCACCAGTCTTGACTGGCTGAGTGAATTCACAGCCAGTTACATAAGTGTGCTCACAAATGCTCATGTTTTTAGCTCTAAACACTGTGTTTCAGTTGTGCAGCACAGCCCCACGTATGATAGGTGGCTGTGCATGAGTGCTCAAAAGCAGAACTCCCAGGTGTTTCACCTACTCCTAGCATTTTAATAATAAAAGCAATTCTAGCATGTGACTGTAGATTAAGTTTTAGCAGCTCTCAGGCAGCAGATTATGATTTTAGAGCACGTACATCACCCAGTATGCAGGAATTTAGAAAAGCAGCAGCTGTATAAGCAGCTCACACAAAGCACATAAAAACTGTGCTATTTTTATTAGCAAGCATCAGCATTCAGGTCCTCAAAGATCTGAAGTGGAAGTTCAGCAATAGGCTTATTTCTGGAGCATTACTTCATTTCATCTGAGGAGATTAACACTTTAAACATTAACTCTTTACATCACCTTCAGTGTGCTGGAGTGCTTTGGGTACTGATGGCAAGGAGGCAGAGCCCACAGTTTGTTCATGTCAAGGGACAGAGATCTCCATGGTCCCTTCCAACCCCTGAAATCCTGTGACACCTTGAGAAGTGCCACCTCCATTACAACAGGCAACTTTTTTCCCTTTACTGAGCAGTTTGGAGGTATTAAAAAGCTGCTTTACAAATCAAACCTTGTTTGAAACTTCTCTCTTTTGATGCAGGGAAAAGCAATTTAAATTCCAATCAAGAAAGCTCATTTAAAAGTCTGCAGGGTTCAACTCCCTTCCCCCAAATATGTAGAAAGCAACTTTTTTTCAGATAGACTGTTCAATGGGATGAAGACACAGCAAATATGTAGCAGCAAAAAATTTAAGGCAGCTCACAGAGCTTCCATGTCCCCTGAGCCTCTGAAAAAGAAACTCAGTGGAATAGAAGTGTTTGCTGCCCATGGAAACTGAATGAAGTCAGAACTATTTAAAAGTACAGAGTGGCCTCCTTGGTTAAACCACCTCCTTTCCAATTTAGTTGCAAGTTTAGGCAGCTTTTCTTTAGTAAAGTGCCCATCACACCCCTCCTCAACCTTTAGTGACTACAAGTACTATTCTAGTCCAAACAGTATCAGAGCACATCTTCCTTGCTGATGAGAGCTGGAGAACAGAAGGCTGCTGCCAGTGCCACAGCAGAGCACCCAGCAAGGGTTCAGACCCCCTGAGAGCTTTTCTCAAGGTCAATGCTTCAACTTAGCCATAGGGAGCTGCCTTTCTTCTCTGCCTCTGTGTTCACCTGCCAAAGCTTAAGGAGTAACACTATTCTTCTAGTTTATTATTCTCCTGGAAGTGTTCCTCCCAGGGTAAACCACTAAGGAGCTGACAGGAATCAAACACTGTTTGCTATTAGATAGAAGAAAAGAACATTGAAAAGCTTGAAGACAGCTTTTCTGACTACTTGTCTCCTTGCATCTCAGAGAAAAGCAATGACAGAGCAAAAGAGTCTTCTGGTACCGGGCAGCTTGCTTATCTTGTTTGCACAGTAACCTATACAAGGGATAAGAAGGATCTAGGCTGGATCTTTGACAGTGTTTACTAACAGGCTTGACAGTCATTTGCCTCAGTCTTTGAGGAGCTTGCCTTTATTAATGATAGAAGTGTACATACAGCAAGGATAATTATTTTTGATAAGGATGACACTTGTGCCATGGCTCTACAGGAATAAAGATATACATGATGGTAGAAAAAGCCTCTAGCCCAGTACAGCAAGCACTGGCCAAATTGGTCCTCATTTACTCCTGTAGAAATGCAGTATTGGCTCTTGGATGAGAGAGCAGATGGCAGACTTTCTGTACCACTGAAAGACAGAGGAGAGAGCTGCATCCAGGGGCTAGGTGTAAGTGCTCAAGAGCACCAGTAGCTGTACTGGTTACTAAGAGCTTCCCTGCAAGCAGCAGCAATTTGAATAAAAAAAAAAAAAGGGTTCTGATTATGGCTTAAGAACAGTTACAACACAACAAAGTACAGAGCTGGACGGGTTGGAGGAAGGGAAATAAAGAAGCAAGAAACATGAGCTCTAGGAAGACAGTGTCTTGCTTACCCGTGTTTGAAGATTTCTGCATATTGATCAAGCAGTTAGAGAAGTGTAAAAAAGCAGTACTAACAGCTGCAAGGACAAGGTACCTGGCACGCAGCCATCTCAGGCAGTTCTACTGTCCAAAGATCTTAAATTATTCATCTGCCACCACTTGGCTTACTGAAAGATGCTACAGTTGAAAGGTATTAAGTCCATAGGTAAGATGGTTCCATGAAAGGGAAATAAAATACCCAAGTGTGGTGGTGTTTGTTGTTTTCTTAACTTTTTGTTTTTGGTTGGGGCTTTTTGGTTTGTTTTTTTTCTGTTGTTGTTGCTTTCAACAGCTGCACAAATAGAAAACTAAGAGGTAGGGAGAAAGAAATAACCAATATCCTCATCCCTTCCTCCCTTAAGCATAAGATAGCTGAACAAACTAAGTCTGAAGGCCAGTCCACAGCTGTATAGAACTGGTCTTGTTAACACAACTTACAACAAAACAAGTACTGATATAAGGGATGGGATTGCTGGGCCACTTATTTTGCTTTCACAGTAGAATCTGAAAAGAGCTGCTTAATCAGCTTTCCTAACACTCTGAATAATTAGCAAGTAATCAAAGCCTTGCAAGATTTTTTCAGTGGAGTATGGCACAAGCTGTTTTCACATAGCCAAAAGCTAATTAGTTCTACAAACTATTTCATGCATAATTGCAGGATTTAAATATATTTGTTCCCTTTTAGTCTCCAGGTGATTTTCATGCCTGAGGATAAGATTTGATGTTTTGGTTTTTTAATTTGATATCAATAGAATAGCAAAAAAATATACAATCAGACACATCACAGAGCTGCCTTTCCTGTAAGGCCTTTCCATCTCCAAAAGCAGTGATATTCCTGTCTCCCCTAATATAACTAAATATGTAACAAGACCGAAGAGCTACCTATTGACAGGTTTTGTTCTAATTTGCTTCAGCAGAGTTTGTTTCCTGGGGTCAGGCAAGCCTTGCAGGCAATGTTCTGCCCAAGAGCCACTTGTGGGAAATCACTGCTATAGTTTTGAGACCTTGGAAGCCTGAGCTCTGATTTGATCCAGGGAAAGCAAGCAATCTGAGACTGCAAACTCTGAACACAGTACCAGAGCTCTGCAAGCAGCTCTTTGCTCCTGCAATTAATGCACAACAGATGCATTGCAATTTTTAGCCACATTCTGCACGTCCCCCCCTTTGGGAATGCTTCACCCCCCACAACTGAATGAAAGTCAAAAACAAGCCTCTAATACAGGGGTGCTAGGAGCCTGTGCTATGAGGACAGAGCTGAATGAGCCTAAAAGGACTCTGAAGTTACTTACAATCTGTTCCTAAAGATTAGCCTGATAATGTGTCTGGTAATCAGCACAGCTTCAAAGTTGCTTTTTCAGTGCCTAGGGACATGTCAATCTGGAGTGCCAATACTGAGATGACAAGTGTCCAAGACACACTAAGGAGGTTCTAGTTACTTGGTATTTTTCAGGGAAGCAACTGCTTTGCAGTTAAGGCACTAGCTATAATCAAGTTTCAACACTCTGCTTACTCAACACTACAAATTCAGAGTCCATCAGGGAGCCCTGGTTGGGCTCCTGTGTAAAACAGATAATGTTTTGTTTCCTCTAACAACCTGCAGATTTTATGGCCTAATATTTTACACCTTATGTAATCAAGGCACCTAAGAGCACCACTGAAAGCCTCTCATCTCTCCTCGAATGACTATCATTAAGTCAGCTTCACTTTTGAGATCCAAAAGGAAAGTTCATGCAGCTGCACTCATCACTTATGAGATAATTGATGTATTTAGGGCTTCTAAATAGGACTTGCAAGTTTTCAAAGAGATTGCAGAATAGAAATACTGTAATCAAAGTCCTTGTCCCTCCAAAGCCTCATGAAATTGTAGCAAATGCTTCACATTATTGGTGAAGGTAAGGGCAGCTGTTCTGATTCTGGAGGTCCTACAGTGGAAGGGAAAGGGTCACCCTATGCAAACACACAGATGACAAAGTCAATTTGCCAGTGGATTCAACAGGCTTAGAGCTGGCCACTGCATCATTACTTTATTAAACTAGTTATGATGTGCTCTACCTAGCAATAGATTTCATTAGTCTTCAAATTAAGGCACTTGAAGAAAGAGCAGGCACTTGAATATTCATTCATCCCTGTGTTCTCTGTACGTGCACAGACACCATGAAAGTGTTTCCTTACAGGGAGCTCCAACAGATTTCTTCCCTAACAGAAAGGGAATTGCAAATTGCATCCATCCCTTCCCCATTTCTACAGACAGTGGGCTATATAATGCTGTGTAGCATCAGAACACAGCTGCTATACAGAGGCAGGGAAGACTTACCACCCATGGAGAGCCCAGCACAATAAGACTTGGTCCCAAACCCAGATACCCGGACTACTACCAACAAAATGACGACTTGGAGCATGTTTATTTTCCCAAGAGAACCCCCTGACATTCATTTGCACTCAGGCTCAAGAAGCACAGTAGGCAGAACAAGGGTTACGTGCAGCTCTTCTCCCTGTAACACAGATCAACATGGAGTGGAATAAAAAAGCAACCAAGAACCACTTACTCTTTGGTGAGCAGGGGGCAGGATTTGAGCAGGAAGCGGGCCAGGGCCGAGTCCTGGAACACCAGCTCAGGAGGGGCAGTTGGGCTCTTCAGGTTGAGGCAGCGGACAATGACGTAGAGAACGGCGGCGACGGCCGCCAGCTTCACCCCGTCGAAGACGGCCGGCAGCTCCGGCCTGTCCAGCATGGCGCTCATCCTCGCCCTGAAACAAAACCCAGCCCCCGAGTGAGGCCCCACCCAGGTACTGTGGCCAGTTTTGGGCACCCCAGTTCAAGGAGGACAGGGAGATACTGGAGAGAGTCCAGCGCAGGGCCACCAAGATGCTGAAGGGAGTGGAGCATCTCCCTGCTGAGGGGAGGCTGAGAGAGCTGGGGCTCTTTAGCCTGGAGGAGAATGAGGGGGGACCTCATCAGTGTCTGTCAATAGGCTAAGGGCAGCGTAGAGAGGATGGAGTCAGACTCTGCTCAGTGTCATCCAATGATAGGACAAGAGGCAATGGGAGCAAGTTGAAGCACAAGAGGTTTAGGGGAAACACAAAGAAAAACTTTCACAGTGAGGGTGACAGAACCTGAAACAGGCTGCCCAGGGAGGTTGTGGAGTCTCCTTCTCTGGAGACATTCCAGCCCCATGTGGATCTGTTCCTGGGTGACTTGGTCTAGGTGATCCTGCTCTGGCAGGGGGATTGGACTAGATGATTTTCTGGGTCCCTTCCAACCCCTAACATTTGATGATTCTATGATTCAAGCTGCTTGCAGCTTCCTATAGGATACTTACATGTTGTCACATTCAATACAAGACTGTGCTGTCAGTGACTACTGCTACAATTCCAATGTACCAACACACAGGAAGAACTCTTAAGTTGAAGTTGATTTTGTACTGCTCTAAAAATCCTGACCCACAAGAAATAGAAACAGGATCATCGCTTGGAAAGGAGATTTATTCCTAATCAGTGCTGCACTAGAATTACAACAGCCTCTCAGGTGTCAAACCCCACAGACAGTCGATACTTTCAGGATCTTGGCCAAGAGTGCCAGACTCAAATAGAAGCTGAGTGAGAAGCCAGGCTGGAAGGACACGTCAGATGTAAGTTCCTTCCTAGATGTATAAGCCAGGCTTGAAAGGAACTTGAAGGAACTATGTTTGCAACTCCATAAAGTACTAGCTCCTGTATGTATTTAAGATGTTCACTTTACCTACAAGTAAGTTTAACATTTCTCTTCATTCCCTGTAGCTCTGCAGCTGAGGGAGGACTAGATTATCTAGTCTTCAAAAGCTTCAGAACAGAGGAAGCATGGCAGGCAAAAGAATATTAAAAATCCACAATATCCTTCCAGCTTGACATTTTTCCTACCTCTCTAGCTTATTTTGAACATACACCTCAAGTAGCTGCTTAGTTAGGAAATTTCATCCAGGTTTTTTCTCCCCCCAAGTCTTTCCTCAGCCACGTAGGTAACCTAAGTAGGATAGCAACTGACAAGTCAACTCTTACCAGCGTCACTTTTCTTCAGACTAGAAAGAATTGCCAGTCCTCAGTAGAATTGTCACTGTCTGGATCCACCCAAGTGCTACCAGAGTTGCCCTGTGAGGGAAGGAAAAGCAAATTATTAGTGAGAACTTTACACTTCTTAACTGAAAGGAAACACCAAAGATTTATACAAAAGGTCCTATCACAGACGTTACAATTGGTTTGTGTATCCAGTCATAACTGCTTTAATTCAGCAACTTCTTGCCTGTGGACAGATTCTAGACTAGCTCTGTTGCCTACAGTGTAGGAATTCATCTGCAGTATGAAAATAACCTTCTCAAGCAGATATAAAAAGAACACAATAATGAAAACCAGTGCAGAGATAAAAAGAACACAGTAATCAAAACCAGTGCAAATTCAGAAGAAAGCCAAGCCATGAACTTCCAGAAAACCACCTTCACAAGACAATGTTGTCTCCAGTTACAATAACTACCCAAACCCTTTCCTATTTAAAAAGCTACAACTAGTAGGCTGCTGTTCTTCTGAACAAAGTGTGAAGCCAATCTGAAAAGAAGGTTCTTTCTACTTTTATTCAGGCTTAGCAAGGCAGCTCACTCCCACAGATGGAAGCTTGTAAACAGTTGCTGCTTGTTCCCACACTTCCTTTTTTGGGAAGTTACAACATATCACACTTCAACAGCATGGTGAGAGTCACCAGGAGGCTCAGCTACAGCCACCCAATTAACAGCACTGCACACACACCAAGGCTTGTCATAAGAATGATGATGCCAATAAAAAAAGAGCTTTCAGCCTGGGACTGTAAAAATGTGAGGTGGTATTTACAATTAGAACTGGTCTCCCTTCAGGAACAAACCCAAGGGGAACTGAAGCTTCCAGAACTGGCTGCTCTGCACCATGGCTACTGCTTCCAACTCTGCAAACACCAGCAGGACAGGCCATACCAAAGCCTCACTCTTCCTCCTTGCAGAAGGACAAAGCCTCAGAAGAACCTTCTGTACTCAATGTTGCTATGCCAAATTCCCTTGGAAGAAAACAAGCCTGACATCAGTTCTGGATTAACACACTGAAAAGATGCAAGAGTCTGCCACCATAACCATCTGCACTGCAGAATAGAGGGAGAAGAACAGAGACATTTGACACCTCTGAAGCTTTTCTTTTCCACTTCTGAGCTTTGAAGTGTGAGGGAGAGAGAAGCAGGCTACAAAAAGCCATTTCTTCTAATCAGAGTATTATATTGGTATCCTGTGTCAATGATGAGTTTGAGTAGCGTTCAGCTGTAGCATGTTGCCTCCCTTCCATACTTAATCACCAACTGTGTGGAGGGCAACAGGAAAACTACAGCAATGACTTCTCCAGGCCAAGTACAGTCAGATGAGTGCAGTAAGTCCCTGAGCAATCAGGCTCAAGCAGAGTCAGGTGCTGCAGCAAACTTTCCCCAGCTGAAGCTCTCAGACTTTATGTCTTCCTTTCCTTGCTTTATTTAGAAAATAGACACCAATGCAAAAGTTACCCAAGACCTTCCTGCCACCTGGATTTTAAACCAATTTGCTGTTTACAGCTTTCACATTATTTGTGAATTTGTTAAAAATAAAACTGGGTATGATTAGTCCTTGTACTAGTGACTCAACATCCAATTCAGCTGCATCTCCCTGCTAGTCTTCTCTCCCACATAATCTTCAGATTATAAACACCACATCTTTTCTGATATTTCCAGCTCATTTTAGCCTGTCCCTACCTTAAAAAAAGCATACTAGCTTGGAGGTACTTTCAGAAGAAAAATATAGCTGCTGATAGGCATAGTTAATAATATAATTTATTTGCTATTCTCACCCAAAACCAAATCCTCAAGGCAAATATGGGCCTTCCCCATCACCCCCCAAGCACACCCAGATCCCCCTGCTCCTGGTGCTCCCTGCAGATGTGAGTTTGTCCTGGCCTGAGGCTGTTTTCCCAAAGATGTTTTTTTCACATGCAGCGAGTCCCATGGTCTGATTCACTGCTTTCTGGGGTGCTGTGGCACCACAGCACTTGCCTTTCAAGGCTCAGGATGGTGATCCAGGCATTAAATGGGATGTGTTTCCAGCCATCCAGCAGTCACTACCACCATCATAAGGTTGGGAAAGGACCTTTTAAAGAGATCTTCCATTCTATGATTTGAGAGCTCTGCCTCTAATCACACAGGACAAAAGCCTCCCTGTTTATAAGCAGGGATGAGGTCACCTTGCTTCTGTTTTGCTAAACCCTCTTTGCATTGACCCCATAAACCTGTTTACAGAAAAGGACAGATAATTGAGCTAGTCAAATTTTAATCTAGAATCTCCTCTAAATGGGTCAGCATTAATGTAATCAGACAAACATTTAGCCTTTTCTTCATACAGAACATTAGATTCACTTTCAGCATGCTAGCCAAAATTAGCAAGAGGCAGTAAGTGTATCACTGGAAGCAATCAAGCCTGGATTTCCAGCCATCCCAGGGTTGGAGATCCACACTGATGAACACAAAGTGCTCCAAAATAACATCCTTGGTCCCAAGAGCTTTAAGTGTAATTTTTTTTTTTATTTACTTATTTTTAAATCTCTTAAAGGCATGACAGCCTCAAAGACTGGCAGCTTTTTCAAGCAATATTCTTGACTGAGGACTTCCTTTAAAACCCATCCACTGGAAAGCCAGTGCTGAATTTGTGGAGTCTTCATTTGCCCTTTCATCACAGAATAAAAAGCTGAAAAATCATGTTACAGGAAGCCCTTCAGCATTGCTGTTAACAGTGTGCCTCATATGTACAAGTATAACCAGAAACAAAACACATTTCCCCTTTCCAGACAGGAATAGAAACAAAACGAAGCCAGTAGAGCTACAGCAAATTCCTTATGCATACTTTCAGGGACACTGTATTTTGGGAAAGCTATCATCAAGATATTTACTTGTACAGTGAATTAATTTATTGACAACAAGCCTGAGACCTGTACAAATTTCTGTTCCAGGTTTCCTGGAGACTCTTCTAGAGACAAAAGTCACTTCACCCAGTGAGTCAACAGGGCACACACAAGATTTAACTCCCAGGCATTCCAGCTCCTCCACCTATGCTGAAGCCGAGCTTGACTCCACATACTGGAAAGCCAACATTAAAAAAGCAAAGACATTAAAGGAAGCCCCTCCCATAGGGCCCTTCCCCAGGCCTTTTACTGAGCAGCTGAAAGCCTGACAGCCTCATTTCACTGACACTAGAAATGCTCTGGGCTGAAGGGAAGATGCATTTATGGAACTGCCCACAGGCAGGATTAGAGGCAGCCTCTTTAAAAGCAATTCCACTCTAAGATGCTTTATGCTTTGTTACAGTCACTGCAGAATCTTGAAGGAATCTCAGTTCCAGGAATGGCAGTTGAATACAACAGCCTCCTAGATGTCCTCACCAGCCAGCATTCTGGCTTAGCAGGGTTTTCAGAGCTCAGCTGGACACCAGAACACTGGAGTGTGCCTGGTTAACACTGAAAGCCTTTAAAAAAGTCCCTCTCTCATCCTTTTAGAGCTTCTACCACTTAGCTTAATACCCTCTTCCCCAGTGAGATTCAGGAGAGCCAGAGAAGCTGATTCTAGACAGATTAAGCAGAGAGACTTCAACTTATCAGGTATTTCTTGGACTGGTTTCATTTACTTGTAGTGACTGGTTAGGGAATAAGACTCTGAAAGCAAGTCTGCAAGACAAAAAGAAAATACAACACCCTACCTTGGAGTTGTGCCTGCACAGATTTGGGTCAGAAATTTCCCCACACACACCTTTGAGGGGAGAATAAAACTGTTTCACTGAAGTTAGTTCTTTAGAGAGTGTTTCCAGGAAATTTCAGTATCAGCTAAAAGCTCTTCTGAAAGTTACGCTGCAAAACCAGAAGTTACAGGACTGTCACTACCAGGTTTATTTAGAATCACATTATGGTGAAGGAAACTTTATCAAGCAAAGGGTGGAAAGTCAAAGCAGTACAAAGACTTTTTTTTATTTTTAAACAAAGGCAAGTTTTATGCCAGCATATTATTCAAATTTCATTCTAGGAAGTGTGTGGAAGTGCATCCCACTGCTGGTATTTCCATGCTTTAAATGCAGAGGAAGAAGTTCAGAGGCCATCCAAGTGAAAACACACATAGAAAACATACACCTGAGAAAGACTGAAGCAACATGTCTTGATGGGAAAGACTAAGCTTTTGTAAAGCACTGGAGGTCACACAAGCTACACAAGTACACAAATCTGTGCAAGAAATCATGAAAAAACCCTAAGCTTTGTTGCAGACACTCAAATCCTGACTTTCCCATAGCACTTTGTTTACAGGATGCTTTCATTTAATAGGGAAAAAAGCATTAAGCCTACACTGCTACTGTAAGATCTTAAAATTACAGGCAAGGAATTTAGGGCCACACCAGTATTGTCTCATCAGGTCAGGCACATAAAGAAGGCATCACACTACTTATTTTGAGACTGGCATCTAACCAGCCCAAGCTTACCCTGGGCAGAACCTCCCATTGCCTTCAGTGGCAGCTCAGGAGAGAATGAGTCGGAAGCAAGTGCTGAGCTCACCTCCCTGTACAGCTCAGCACCCCTGGCTCTTCAGAACAGTCAGCTCATGGCCAGACCTCAAAGCATAAAGGGTGTAATTAAGAATTATTGAGCATCTCAAGCACTTAAGCTTTATCTCTCATGGCCACATCTCCTGAAAACCAGAGTCCTCTCAGAGTCATCAGCAGGGCAAAGTCCACCACGGTTTTGTTGTCAAACATCTGATTTTCTCTCCAAATAGAGGGCACGGTGACATGTCCCATCACAAGGGTACTTAAAAGAACATTATTTGGAGAGCACACGGAAGTTCTCTGTGCAAATCCCTTCACATTGTGCCAGGGCCAGCACCCAGGCTGGGATTTGGCTGCTGGTGAGTATACAAAGCAGCAGGTACCCTGTTCCAACAAGAATTTCTTGGCTGTTGACTTCACTGGAATTTGACCTTTTCATCAGCTACAATACTTGGCTCATACACTAAATTTAGAGGTACCATGAGGTTACTGGGCCAAAGTTCACAGCAAAAGGCACTCTCAGCACAGCCAGAAGGACAGGTGCCTTTAACTGGAGCTTTTTTCTTCCTTTTTTGACTTTGAGAAGTCCCAAACCTTCAGAGCAGAAGCCAAGCACCTGAGAGGGCTGGGTGTACATGCCAAGGCAGTTTGCTTAAAGCATCCAAGAATACTATAGCCAACAGGGCTGGAGACTCTTTAGGTCTTTCACTTGCCCAAGAAGGCTAATTTACAGCCAAGCAAGCCTTGAATTTCACTTCCTCCCAACCACAGAAACTGCTCTTCACAGTATCATTTTACCTGATCAAAGTGGTTCTACTGTACAACAGGCAGCTTTTGTATATTATCTAAGAGGGTTGCTATGTAGATTCCCTGTGTGTCGCCTTATCTGGTTCCTGCTTGTCACAGATGGACTCAAAAACACTGCATTAGCTTTTATCAGTGCACATACTTGAGGTACAAGATTAAACTAAGACAAGGCTCTGATGACCCCACAGAAATCAGTTAATTGCATCTTATCTTAAACGAAAGGCTCATGTCATTTAAGCAAACATAATTGATTACTGCAGATAATTAGGACTTTGTCAGATGTGACCCCTGCCTCGAGGATCTACAGGGCAGAGCTTCAGCTCCTTGTAGAAAAGGCCAAGCTCTCAGGTATTGGAGAAATCCCAGCTAACACCTTTCCACATTTACTCTCATACTCCAACCCCTTCATCCCCACGTTGTCACAGAGCTCAGTGTGCCTGGACTTTGGGCTGCTATAGGATGCACAGCTAAGTGGGGGGCAGGCTCCACACTAGTCTGGCTGCACTGGAGGGAGAGACCATCTATCACCAAAGCACCAGTTAAGACACCTCAACAGAGAAGTGTACTAGACTGGTCCAGTTCAAGCAGTGACTACATCTGTATCTGAACACAACCAAAAGCTCAGGTGCCACTACACTGAGGTCTTCAAACCCCTTGCTTTATTCCCTCGATGAGCAGCTCTGCTCCCCAGCAGCACAGAAGATCTGCAGAGTCATTCTCTCATCCTGTCCATGACAGAAGGCTCACACTACAGAATTTTAATTCACATATTACATTACAAATGAAGCAACATCATCTCAGGACAACAGAGCACAATAGCAAGAGACAGGATCTGACCAACACACAGCTAGCACTGCTGCAGAATACTCAATGTTATCAGAATGATGATTAAAAGAGGATTTGGAGCACTAAAGCAGTCATCAGCAACTTAGTTAGAAGGGCTACATTGCCCACTCTCCTCCTGAATCCAGGTGGGAGGCTGGGGATATTACAGGCACACATCTCAGGATGTTTTCTCCTAACCTCTTCCAAGGGCATTCACTGTAAAGCTGCCTCTGCTATCTCAGTACAGCCTTCCACACTCACATATGCCCAGTCAACACTTCACAGAACTGGGTGTTCTTGTTCAGGGGCAGCCAGGCTTGAACACCCTCAGCATCATCCTTTTGGAACCAGCATCTCTATTCAAAAGCATCTCTGAAGATGTCAAGTAAGAAGCAAAAATCCCCTCACTAGCAGCCAACCACTTGCTTTAGCTTATCATTTCCACGAGAAGTTATGTGGCACCAAGTGCTCAGTGCCCTGAACAGGGCAGCAACTGGCACATCAGAGGTGTTGGTATTTGCAGGAGCACACTCCACATTAGTAGAGGAAGTTGTCACTGCAATTTCTTTCAGCAGACTGAACCTCTGATGAGCAACTCAAGCATTTCCCAACAGTCAAGTGCTAGGCAGCTGCTCTTCTTGGTCAAGCTAGAAACACAGATGCAAGTCTCTGTGCGTGGCAGCCCACAACACTTCCACTGCCACTACCCCTGACACAGCACAGGCACAAAAGATGTTTCAAGCACCTGTTGTGTATCAAACTGCTCTAAAAAGCATTTCCAGTGACTGCTGCCTGATGCTGGCGGAGTAAGGTTGGTCAGAGACAACCTTTATTAAGAAATTCTAGCTGGAGAAAAGACAAGCCCTGAGGCACACCAGCCTTCCTAGAGCTAAAAGAGGCTGAGACAGCTGCCCAGCTAGGTTTGCATCATTGTCACCTCCATGTGTTGGGCAAGTGGGACTTTCCTTCTGCATAAAGGAGGATAGACCTGCCTTCAATAATGAAGCTAAATCGTTTGGTATTGAACTTAATCAGATGAGTTTGATCATACTATCTGTAAACTTAATTTCACAAGCTGTTTTGACTGAAGAACTATCTCTAGCACACATTAAAAACAGCAATTCAGGGTTGCAGCATATCATAAAATCCAAACTTCCAAAGAAACCCAAAAGCACAGATGAAGACTCCAACATCCTATCACAATGGTGATTTAGGCTTTTGCTGAAGAGTCCAAACCACCAGTTTCAGGTTGGTGTCTACACCTTTCAAAATAATTTACAAGCAGCAAAGCCTCCAGCACATACACCCCTCACACCTACTGGAGCTTTTCCTAAATCCTGGTTTTTGTTAGAGAGCAGAGCTGGCAGCACAAAAGACAGGATGAAGAGGCCAGAGATAGAGAACACCCAAGGGGAGTAAGTAGGCAGCACAAGTCTAGCAGCACCCAGAACATTTCCCTTTTTGAGTGGGGTTAAACTACAACTACAGAGTGTTTGCATCACTGCTCCAAATCCATTATTTTCTATAGTGCATCAAATTACCTCTAGAATTACAGTAAGAGCAGATCTTGATAACCTCTCCATATGCCTCTACAAAAGGCAAATGATGTTACTCTGCCATCTTTCCTTCCCAAGGCCACCTCCCAGGACTGTGATTATTCCAGCATGTTAATCTCTCAGTTTTCACATGACAAGTTCAGTAATGCAGCTTTATGAAACACTAAGAGCCTAAGCTGCTATTCATCCCCTGAATAGAAAAGTACAGCTTTTACAAGCACTGAACAAATTATTTTTTACATTTAACTTCTTCAGAACTAGTTTTGCAAGAGGGAAAGTTTTATCCCTAACCTCCACCTAGGAGTCTTTGCCACCACTACAAAAGACAGCCTGGCACAATCTTATGTCAGCCTCAACCTTTATGCAGCCAATTCACTCAGTGACACAGAAGAGCTCCCAAGGAAAAGCTGAAATACTTCTTCTGCCTTATTCTGAAGTACATGAACCCAAACTTTAGCTCTTGGTTCTTTTTTAATATCCTTCCTGTTCTTACTCTTAATCTGAGGTTGAACTAAATGACAGCTAGAATAATAAGCCTGACCACATGTCTACTGATCCAAGAAAAGAGAAGATAAATTATTCAGACTTCTCTCATGATACAAGTGCTAAGCAACCATCTAAGAAAGAAGGTGAATTAGAGGAACCAAGAAAAGATGGCAACTGGTCTTTAGTTGTTCTAAATAAAAAAGCTCCCTGCAAAGGAAATTATCAGAAAATGAGATATCACAAATGCAGACAGCTGAGCTTCATGTTCTATGAACACCATATCAGTGCAACTAGAGTATGTCAACCTAAGCAATATTAGGAACATGGCTAAGCATGATAATCATTGATAAGGCATGCAAGACAAATACACTGTACCAGCTAGCTGACTAATAAGCCATAAACACTTGTTATGGAAGGAGGCACCAGTGCTGTGGAAGCTGAAGAGCAGTCTGTAAGGCAGACAGGAATCTTTAATACTCACCACAGCAGTGACAATTGTACACCAGCAGTAACAGGAAGCTGTTAGGAAGCTGTTATGAATTCTCTGAAGAGACCTACATGAGAATAGAGCTCCAGAAGGCAACCCCTCCAGCCATAACTGTGAGAACAACACTGCTCTGCTGACATACTGCTTTAAAAAAAGTTAGTGTCAGGTGAGGGATTTCATCAGCTGTGAGTTTGCAGCCACGGCAGATGTATCTACCCATCCTGTGCCGGGAAAACCACAAGCTGTACAGGAAAGTGCAGAATGGAGTGGACAGCTCTGTCACACAGGCTAACCAGCAGGTGTAGAGTACTCGGCAACAAAAGGAAGTCCAAGGCTGCTGCAAAACGCTAGTTACAGTGTCAGGACCCAGGAGCAAGAGCACCAGAGAACAACCTCACTCCAGGGGAGCAGCCAGAGCTCACCTGGCTCTAACACACAAACATCATCCCCTCAGGACCTCCACTCCCAAGCGCGTTATGATTGTTTCCCACCTCAGCCTTCCCTCTCTGCGAGCAGAGGCTGCTCACAGCCCCTCACGGCACGAAGCGATGGGGAAGGGCATCACTACCCCACCGCCTCACAGAGCCTCCAGCCCCGGCACAGGAGACCGGGCCGCAGGTCACCGCAGCCGGGCCAGGCCGAGCCCCTCGGGATCACCCCCACCCGGGAAAGGGACCAGGAGCCCAGCCGCTGGCAGGGCAGAGGCCAAGCGTCCGGGCAGGCCCAGGGAGCCTGAGGCCGAAGCGAGCGGAGCCGCCGACCATCCTGCGCCCGACAGACCCAGCCACGGCCGCCCCCCGACCACTCGGGCCCGTACCGCCGGGAGGCGGCGAAGGAAGCAGGCAGGCTGGCAGAGCCAACCGCTACTCCCGCGGCCCGGAGATCCCCGCCCCGCTCCATCTCCTCTCCCGCAGCCTCACCTGCGGGCTGGGACGAGGCGCAAGCCCCGCCGCTCCCACCCGTCTGCGCCAGCCCCGCTACGCGCGGCCCCTTAGCAGCCGCCCTCGCCCGCCCATTGGCCGCGCCGCTCCCGCCCGGGCCCGAGCGCCGATTGGCCGCAAAACGCCCCGGGGGCGGGAGCCAGAGCCTCGGCCAGCGCGGGCGCCATTGGCCGGTGCAGCGGGAGAGGGGCGGGAGATGGAGGTTCCGTTGCTTTAGGCGCCTGTCAGTCAGGGGGAGGGCGGTGATTGGCGTCCGCGGGCGGGGCGGGGCGGGTTTGCCGGTGCCTGCGGGAGCTGCCGTTGCGCCGCCATGACGGAGCGGGGCCGCGGCGGGAGGGGCGGTGACTCCTGGGTGAAGCAGCGGCCCCGCCTGTGGCCGCTTCCTGTCGCCGGAGCCCGCACCCCTGCGCGGGGGTAGGCGTCCTGGGCAGCCGCTCCAGCTGCGGGGTCACCCCTCGATGACATGGAGCTTGGGCCAGAGGGCCGGATGAGCTAAAGGCTTCTCCAGTGTGGGGGGAGCCGCTGATAGCCCAGCTGAGCGTGCCCAGGTGCTGAACACCCGTCACGGAATCAGGATGTTTTGGCTGGAAGGGACCTCAAAGATCATCTTGTTCTAATGCCCCCGCCGTGGGCAGGGACACCTCCCTCTGGACTGGGCTGCTCAAGGCCCTGGGATTCTGCCAGGGATGGGGCATCCACAACTTCTCTGGGAAACCTGTTCTGCTGCCTCACCACCCGCATTGTAGAGAATGTCTTCCTAGTACCTAGTTGAAATCTACCCTCTTTTCAGTCTGAAATTTGCCCTATAGCTACACCCCAATAAAGGATCCCTCCTTTTTCCTGTAGGCCTTCTTTGCACACTGAAAAGCTGCAGTAAAGTGTCCCTGAAGCCTTCTCCAAGCTGAACAAACACAACTCTCACACTTCTTATAGGGGATGCTACACATTGCAAACAAAAATAATTTAGGAACAATATTCTAGAGCCTTAAAAATAGTAGCTGGGACTTCAACACATTGTTTTCCATGGGCTTCAGTGTGGCAAACCTGGCACCAGGGTGCAAGCCGGGATGTCCTTTGGCTTCATGAAGGGGTCTTACCTTGGCACTGAGAGGCACTCATGTGCCCGGGTGCTCCTGCACACATCTGGTTTTCTCCCACCAAGTGGAATGTGTGACAGGGACAGTGAAATCCTCTCAGGTAGACAGGGCCTGCTTGGAAGGTACTGGAGGACCACAAGTAATAAAAAATTACTGCAATGTGATGTTTATAAACCTGCTTTTCTCATAGCCTCCCAAAAGAGCCACATCTTACATTGCTAGTAACATCAACTGTTCCTAGCTCTGTTAACACGTTGCTTTATATAACTGGATGGAAAAATCCTTTCCCTGATTTCAGACATTTTGTTTCCTCTGTTTACTTGGAGTTGGAGCTTCCTACGTAGAGAATGCTCTCGAGGAGCAAGTCACATTTTCCAGAGACTTATGTATCTGGAGAGATGACTAACTGCTGTAGACTGAGTCACGGTGGAGAAGGGAGCTCTGAGGAAGGGCACAGAGGGAATTGCTGAAATGAAGGTGGCAGAACAGAAACAGCAGCAGCCCCACAGCGAGCGCTCCTCATCTCCTCACTTGCCACAGATATGATCCTACTCCACACAATCAAACTAGAGCTAGATTCCTTATCTTTAGATTTAATAAACCTTGGGAAAATACCCAGGGCTTATGGTGGTTGCTGAATTTGTCAGCGACTCAGCTGGGCTGAGGTTATGTCAGAGGCAGCTGAGTTATGTGTGTGATCAATCAATGAGATAGGCTTATTAGATATGCTTCCAGTATCAGCCTCTTAACCAAGTATGTGAAGAATGTGTTTGAATTTGATTACAGAAAATTGCAGTCCAATTGATTCCAGGTGTACCTGGGCTCCTCACCATTGATCCAGGCAGGGAAACACAAATCCAAGCAGGAAAACACTCCAGGAGCTAGAGCTGAGCCTCCAGGCAAGGCTTTTATTTTAAATCCTTGAGGCTGTTGGAGATTTCTCAGACTTGAGAGAAGCTCAGCTGTCAGAAGAGAGCTTTCTTAAACACACTGCCACAAAGCAAAGCAACCCAAACTCTTAGCTGCCCGCTCCTTGCTGAGGAGAAGTTTAAACATAGGATGGTCTTTCATACTGGGGGTGCTCGGGTACATCAGTGAGGAATGAGAGCTAAGAGCTGAGCTTTTCTCAGAGGGAACTGACACTGCACAATTCACAGGTGGCTGTGGCACTGGGAGTCCAGCTCCTGATTTGTGCTTATTGCAAGAAGAAGGGATATGGTAGAAAAGGTGCTGTATCCCCAGAAATGTGAGGAGGA
>VYZU01057696.1:0-13128 GCA_013401355.1 Ceyx cyanopectus
TGAAAAGTGCCTTTCCAGGATGATTTATAACCCCAGCAGATATGCTGAAGTTGGAAATTAGCCGTTTTAATTGTCAGGTGGACAAAAGTAGGATTCCAGTGGCTGTCGCCCCAGCAATTTTTCATTCTCCGTCACAGGGATGAGATGATATAAATAACTCCTCGTGGCCCTAATAATCTTTCTATAAGTATCAGGAAAATTCTTTTTTTTTTTTTTTTTTCGCTTGGGGGAAAAAAAAAATGTTTGAAGATACTTTGCCTCTCTAGCAGTGTTTAAAATGTGATTCCAAATTAATTTCCTTCCGCCTTTCACAGCCGGACGCCTTATTTGTCAAAGCTAAAGATGTTTGAACAGTGGAGGTTTCTCCCCCTCCTCTTTAATGTTCATTTTTCTAAGGACCTGCCAGAGTGATGGAAGACAGCTCAGAAAACCAGATCGTGGCCAGAGCTGTTCCCAGACCTTCAGAGGAGAAGGAAGGATGTGCCACAGAGCTGGGAAGGACAGCATGAGGTGGGATGTGGTGGACGATGCATAGGAACCCAGGGAACTTCTCTGCCTCTCATCCCCTTTACTAGAAGCCATCACCTTGGGTGCCCCTTTGTTTGGCCAGCAGGATGATGAATGGGATTCTGACTCTTTGCACTTACCCTGGCAGGATCCACACACTTCACTGTGTGACGTCCTGGTGTTTGCCATAAGGATGTGAGGGGCACTTTCCATGGGATCGAGGAGGCCAGATCTCAGACCAGGGACACTCAGGACCATGCCAAGGGTGCCAGCCAGTCTGGCATCAGATGTGTCACAGCCCTGCATCACACAAGACATTTGTCCCTTGCATCTGTACCTCATCTGCATCTGCCTGATTTGTCTTCAGAGGTACCAGCTGTGGCTAGGTACAGATGCTGCAGTGCCTTACTGGGCAGAAACTGGGTTTAAAGCATGAATTGTCACAGCTGCTGATGGAGTCCTGGGGTCTGCTGGCTCATAAAATTCCCCTTTTCTAATCCCAAGGCATCTTTCTGCCACAGCCACCCCAAGAATGAAACTGCCTGGGGTCTCTCTGCTAGGACATCACAGCCCTGCTGCCCCATTCACTTTCCCACTGCAATTTCAAGGCTCTGAAGGACTTCTGTTTCCCTCAACCCCCGTCATCCACAGACACCCAGGGATGTGCTTCTCTTTCCTCCTTGAAAGGTATCAGTCCACAGCAAGACATGTTAGTATCTCTTCCACACGGCAAAGAGCATCTGCTCTGCCCAAATAGCAGAATCAACAATAATGTGAGTGACAAGGATCTGTCCCAGAGATTTATGAGATAAGAAGACAATCAGCATAATTCACCTAATTTATATGCAGCTGTTGTACAGGACAAATAAAGACCTAGTTCAATAAGGTCAGTGCAATTAGAGAAATGAAAAAGGGGAGCATGTTAATCCTGGGTCTGCTTCTGTGGGAAGGGAAAAACCCCACAAACCGCCTCCTCCAGTGGCCATAAGGTTGAGAGCTGGGACATGCATGTCATGTCCTGTGGATGGAGGGAAAGGTGGACAGGGAGGCTCAAGCAGGTGAGAATAGTGGCTCTTCACACACCCCTACTACCAGCCTGTCTTTTGGGAGGGCTGCTAGGCTCCTGAGCCACCAAGGCTTTGGGGTAATGGCCCTTGCACTGAGGTCAGTTTTTTGGGGTAGATCAGAATTATCCCTTGGGCTGTCCCTATCACCAGCTATCAGTGAGCAAAACTGGGAAGTTGGGCTCAAATCTGTTCAGCTGATCATCAGCTTTACATGTGCAGAGAGTCAGTCTGGACCATCCACAGTAGTGCCAAGGCTACAGATGATGGTGCTTGGACGTGACACAAACCTACCCAACCAGCCAGTCATCAGCCATGGAGACTTTTAGGACCATGCAATCTCCCAGGAAGCTTTTTCTTTAATGAACAAATGAAAAAGGGTAAACCAGAAGGTACTAACCCCCTTCCCTGCTGTCAGAGCAGGTGGATGAGCCTTTGCAGGAAATGCAGTTTCCAAAGAGTATCCTTGCAGTATTTCCATGGGTTTCAGAAGTGGGACTTGCTGTTTAGACATCTTCATCTAATCATTTGCTCCAGTCACGTTACCCTCTGGGTCTCCTGATGGCTCTGGCTGCTTTCCCTCTGTGCTGTTCAGGGGCTTCACTTTGACTATTGCCTTTGGCTGGAAAATGGTAACAAGGGAGCAACATTTAAGCAATTGCTTCTCCACCAGCCCATGGGTGTTTGTAGAGGGCCAGGGCTGTGAGAGAACAGCTACCAAACAGGGGTCTGATGTGTGTGGCTGAATGAGGATCTAGCCCTGGGTCAGAATTTGCCCAACTCTGTTTAAAGCCAAGAAGAGGTCCGGTGTCCTCTGGACAAGGAGAAGAGACGGAGACAGTCACTGTCAGGACCTTTTCCCCTCCAGCTCCCAAACTGAAGGAGAGATGGGAAGAGGAACAGGATTGTTGGCTCCTGATGGACGAACACCTCTGCTGCTCGTCTCTCTTGTGCCTCCTGTGGCACACAGCTGGTGGAGATGGTTCTAGAGAGTCTGGTTAGCAATCTGGAAGCCAAAGATTTTATTTTTATTTCCAGTTGGTAGGATTCATGCTGATGAACCAATCAGCAAATTTAATGTACCTTAAACCTTCCTTGTGGGCAACTTTAATCGAGCAATTAAAGCACCACGACATTGCTAATTAAGAGGAGAAAATACCCAGCTTGGTAATTTTGTGCTTGTGAATACAGTTTTGCCTCCATGGATTTTTATGGTTACAGTCAGTGGAGATTGACTTTCCAGCTGGTGGGGCACAGTGGGGGCAGAGCTGTGCAGTGTGAGAGGAGGGGAAACCCTGTCCTGATGTACCCCATCACCCATGTACCATGCTGGTGGCCACAACTCTGGCCACGCAGGTCAGGGTAAGCCCTGGGAACAGCAGGGGACAAAATGACATATGAGAAACCAGGTCAAAGATGGGCTCCAGCTGTGCAATGACCTATGGCCACAGCAGCAAACCTTTGTATCTGTGTGAACGAATGTGGTCCAGATGCTGATGTTAGAAGGGGAAGAAAGGTGGAGGCATGAGACCATTTTCCTTGGGTTTGAGAACAAAAGGAAGGATTCCTTTTCTCACTACACTGCATGTGGTGATGCTGCTCACTCCTGGATACTTACCCAAGGAGACCACAGCCTGTGTTCCCTTCAGTGCAGAAAAGGTGGAGAAGCATGCAGGGAGTAGAAAAGACAGACTAGCGGGTTTATGGAGCCCACCAGAGCCCTTCTCCAATCTCTTCTCTCCCTTGACTCCTTATCCCTTTCTCACTCTGAGATATTCTGAGAAGCCTCAGACTTCTCTCCTTTTTCTGCTGTTTTTTTTTTCCCACCTGTATAAGAACATCAGCCGTGAGCTCCTATTGTTTTGTCTTCATGCGAAAGAGCTGACAGAGGCTTCTCTGTTTCCTGATGGAAACGGGATGCTGGTCCTGCTGGGCTGACTCAAAGCAAAATCCCTTCTTCCTGGCTCTGAGCCTCCCAAAAATGTGAGGGGGAGGGTCACCCGTGCCTCTGCCAACCAGCAAAACTAGGCTTTCAGGGTACTTATTGCGGGGCTCCACCTCCTCAGGTACTGCCTTAGAATCATAGGCACCATGTATCAAGGCAACAGATCAATGTGCATCAAAATACCCCATCACTGCAACTCCAAACAAGCACGTTGGAATATGTTTCATGTTTCTTTTGCATATCTGTGTGGATTTCAAGGAGAAATTTCCATGCATGTCCCAGTGCAGACACGTCAGCTCCGAGCCGCAGTCTTGGTGGCTGTTTTGCACCTCAGTGACACCTGCTCAGAGCCTTCTGTGCCTGCTGGCAGAACACCAGGCTGTCCTACCAATGCCCTGGGTGCCCACCACAGAGGGATTTTGCCATGAGTGCACCAAAATAAACCTTTCAAGGGCAGGAGCACTGATAGTTTCGAAGGCACGCTATGGGAGTTATGCAAATGTCCTTCCCATGATGTCAGGGAAGAAAATCAAAGAAACTTAGTGAGTCACAAGATTTCCATTTTTGCTTTTCAAGCCAGTCAGCTGCTTTGTGAAACACCGGCAATACTGGTTGGTAAGATTACATCACCTTCTGTTTATCCCATGCAAAGCCCTGCATCCTGACAACAGTTTGTTTTCCAAACCACATAAAGCAAGACTGTTCAGGACCTGGGCATCAGATTATAGATGGGAACACACTGTAAAAAATAAAAGTATGTTAAAGACACAAATTGCTTACAGGCTTCAGGATGGACACTGGGAAAACGTCTTCCCCTGGAGGTTTTTCCAGTCCTGGAATGGGATCCTTGGATTTACAGTTGCCTCGTAGCGGGAAGTCCAGCTTACAGACCCAAACCTGGCTGCTAATGAGTCTGAATCCCAGGTCTGCTGGGCTGTGTGCATGGCTAATTCAGCTCAGCAAATGTACTGGAGAAGGCAGGGTGCAGGACAAGGTGATTTCAGTATCTCCATCACCTTCACTCCCTCCTCTAAGACTCATGCAAGTGGTCAATTGCATTTACTAGAAAAAAGAGCAAAGTAGAGCCCCTCCCCACTCCAGTCCCCCTTCTCCCCCCCCCCCCCCCAACAGCTATTTTATATATTTTTCTGGTTAGGATCAAACAAAAAGGACAGAGATTACTGCAGAGCTGCCCCTTCCCTACTAACAGAGCAATGTGAAATTTGTCTGTGCCTGAATACTTTGTTTACCACTTCTCCTCTGTTTGCTGTTTAGTCTCTGACATGGATGAAGGGCAAGAACGATGCCAGGCTGGGGTTCAGGCTGTTGATGGGGATGAAACAAATGCCATTTGTGCTTCATAGGTCCCTGTAGTCCCTATAAGCAGTGCCCAAAGAGCAGCTGGAATGTGACAAATGGAGCAGGCAGCACTCAAAGACCTTCACCAGTTTCAGAACCTGTTTGGAGTTTTTCTATGTTGGAACTCTTAATTTCCACAGAATTTGGCCAGGCTGAGGTCATGGACACAAGTAGTTGCTCTGGATTATCAGTGTACAGGTGCCAGGGAAGCTGCTGTTGGAGATTTAGAAACAGGCAGCCTGCAGGAAAGATCTGGAATATTGCACCTGTACTTACACTGGAGATGGTGTCATGCAATGGGAAGCTGGGGACTTTTTGCTAACAGCATATTCAGAGACTTGGTGTGATCACCTTGCATGGAGAAGATGCTCCTCAACCCACAGAGCAGTAGGAACATGCCAGCAATTTGTTCTGTACTTGGCATGAAATCCAGATCTCACCCATGTCACTGCTGCTTGTGTGACATCTTCCTCCCCTGCCCAAAACCAAGATGCTGCTGCTGACACTTTGCCATGAAGGAGAAAGATCCAAAAGCTGGTGGTGCTCAGCTGTGCGGGGGTGAGGGCTCTGCTGGCCCCTGTCATGCTCTTCACTTGATTCTGCTGGAGTGCTGGGCACCCTTATTTTAAAGCTCAGCCCCTGTATATATCCATATCCATATGGATATGTGGTGGGAGCACTCAAGCTGTGTGCTGGTTCCTGAGGGAGGTAGGACTAAGTTCTTGGGGTTTTGTATCTCTGGTCTTCATTCATTCGTCTTTGCCCTCTGAAGCTCTGCATCAGGGGTGCAGGGTCACCTCCAGCGCTGTCATCTGCCAAGGTGATTCACATTTGGCCCTGTTCCTGCCTGAACACAGAGATTTCTGGGTTTATTTTTGGTCTGGAGAAAAATGTGTTTATTTTATTTTCAGAAGCCTTGGACAGCTCTGTCTAAAACCCTCTGACAAGAGTGAGTTTTGGAAACAGCTTTTTTTTTCTGATTCTAGCATTAAGCCACCTGTTTCCACCCAGTTCCTGCAAGCTGCAGCATTTCCCAGATAAGCTTTATAAAAATGCCTTTGCTCTTAGACTGTGCCAGGTTGTGTCACCTACATAAGTCTGCACAGCATCACCTCAGCTCCACTCCTGCAGGAGAATGTCTGCACCAGGCAGCAGAGTTGCACTCACAGCACACTGGGATCTGGATGTTTCCTGATTTATTTTTTTTTCCTTTTTTTTCTTTTTTTTTTTAAAAAAAAAATAAGAAAGAAAAAAAAAAGGCAAGATGTAGGGAAAGAGCAGGATGAAGTCAGGGGTGCTTTCAACAGAACTGAATTCAAGGCAAGAGGCAAAATCTGCTAATTTTAGTTTGGCAGTGCCATGCAGATATCTAGGTTGGGACATGGCCAGTCTGGACCAGCATGGTTCCAGTTTGCACAGTACTATGAGTGGAATTACTCCACTTGGAAGAGCAGGGCCCTCCTTTTAATACTGGTCCTGATGGCTGTGAAGTGTGGGTGTTGAGCAAGAAGCTGTGCAGAGTGCCCTTTGCTGCATGTGCCGTTTGCTGCCTGGTGCAGAGGACTTCTCTAGCCTGGCAAAATCTGCACGGGTGAAAACTCCCCTGTTCCCCTCTCTGCAACATTCTGGGTGTGAAGGAATGAGAGATGGGTTGAACTGATGGGTTGAATTGGGAAAAAGGGCCAGGCAGCTGGGAGGTGAAGCAAGGCAGAGTCTGGGGTGATATGTGAAAGGTTTGAGTGGGTGGGAGAGGGAGCACTGAGGATGGGAAGGGTCTGTGCAAAGATGCTGCCAGGTGGGAATGGGGGCTGTGTGAAGGACTGTAAGGGGTGCTCAGGGGCTACAGGTAAGACAGTGATTGGGGTGTGTGCCAACCTTGGGCAGGCAGCACGCCAGGGAGGCACAGAGCATCAGCAGGGCCGTGAGGCAAGTCATGATCTAGGTAGGAGTAGAGAGAGAGAGCCAGCCCATCCAGACCCCAAACCCCCTCCAGACTACTCCTGCTTGGGGCTAGAGCCTGGGATGACCTGGGATTGCAGTGAAAGGGGAACAGAACCTTGCAAAAATACAAAGGGTCGGGGCAATAAGACAGATGCCTCTTTTTAAGACATGAATAACACGTTTCTGTTTCACAGTCTGTAAAGTGTGGGAGCTGAGATTGGAAGCATCTTGCTGAAAATAGGTTGAAAATTGTTTGTATTATTGTTTAGTCTGAAGAAAAGGATGCTCAGGGGAGACCTTCTCGCTCTCTACAGCTCCCTGACAGGAGGTGGCAGAGAGGGGGTGCTGGTCTCTTCTCATAACTTTTAGGACAAGAGGAAATGGCACCAAGTTGCACCAGGCAAGGCTTAGACTGGATATGAGGAAAAACTTCTACATGAGAAAGTTATCACAGACCGAACAGGGAGGTGGTTGAGTCACCATCCCTGAATGTATTTAAAAGCCCTCTAGATAGGGTCCTTCAGTGTAGTAGTGGCCCTGGTAGAGTTAGAGAATGGTAGGACTTGATGTTCTTAAAGGTCTTTTCCAAGCAGAGCAATTCTGTGACTCCATGGGATCTGTGCTAACTTCTGCCACAGCCTGGAGGGCTCTGGCACTGGTGCCAGTCTCTGGTTGTCACAGTGGCTATGACACCCTTATTTCCATTTCTATCTCTTCCCACCCCCACCAAAGGGAGGTACAAAGCTGCCCTTCTGGTGCTTACTGATGCCCAGATTTGTTGTAGGGTCAGGGAAGGGGGCAATTGGTGGCATTGGTGCTGTGGACCTGCCCCATGGCGCACTCTCTGTCAGGCTCCCACCCTGATCAAACCTCCTGGACTGAGTATGGAGCCAACATGGGGTCAATGATTGAAGTTGCAGCCCCATTGAAGCAGCCTGTGGTGGTACCACCAGGGCCACCTGCAGAGCACTAGCCCGGACAGCGATTTCAGATGGAGAAGAGCGGCTTGTTCCCAGCTAACATATCCTCGACAGGTTCATCCATCATCTCCTGAGCTCTGCCAGCTTATTAGCAGATGTTGTCCTGTCCCCAGAGGATGGAGAGGGAGTGAAACAAATGGACTGAACTACAGATGTCTGGCAGAGCCCTCCCCATGCTCGCTGTTTCTGAGACAAGCCTGCTGCTGTGGAGCCCTTTGGGCAGGTGATGCACTAGAGAGTGGGGCTCGTTTTCTGGCAACAATGGGCAAGGTGTGATGGGCAGGGTGCGGGGAACACCTGCAGTACTGACCCCCCAACAGGTGGGGGTCATAACAAGGAATCCATCTATGTGACAGAAGGCTGGAGATGTGCTTGGCAAAACATGTGTAGTGTTGGTTCTTGTATATTCTTCTTGTGACACTGGGACCGGCCAGGTAGATGTGTAAGTCTTGAGCTAAGATGCAGGCAAAGGTCTGCTGCTGTCCCACATGAGCTGCAAAACCACACCGTGAGATGAAGCTGCAAGGACAAGCAGCCTTGGGCAGGTTTTGCAGGGGGAATGGCACTGGGGATGGAAGAAGGACACCAGGAGTAGGACTGCTGATGGTCCACAAAGAGGCAGGACCCAAGATCCTCAGATACAGAGCAAAACCATCATAAAATAACAAAAAAAAAAAGCAAAAAAAAAAGCCCACCTTCTTCAAGGCTCCTCAGAAGGCTCTTTCTGGAAGATGGCAGTTGCTAGTTGCAGTGAAGACAGCAGGACAATGGTTTTGCACCTCCTGGGTGGGTGGCTTCAGATTTTAGTGCCTTCAGTGTATGCTCTAAGCAAGTCTGTGTAGTCCCAGAGATTTTAGACCCCCTGCATTTGACTGAATTTTGTTGCTGGTCTTTTCTTTGACAGTTTGCTCTTACCAGAGCTAACTCAGGAGGCCCTAGTCTTCCATCTGTCATTGACCTGGCATGAGAGAGCTCAGATTTCACACATTGTTCTGTTGCCCTGTCTTCTGTGCCAACAAAAGGCTTTGCACATGTGTCCTGCTTCTATCTAAAGCAAGCACTGAGACACACTGAGATGCATGACCCCATCCAATGGACCAGTTACCCCAACCTCAGTTAGTCTCCAGGCCTCCTCACATGCTCATGCTGTCCAAGTGCCAGGCAGTGGCTTTTGATGGCTCGGCCCTGATGCACAAATTCACCTGTAATTTGTCATTTAGGATCATTTTCCCCCTGAGTGCATCTAAAATAACTGTGAATCATTGCTACAGGTAATTAACTTCCTTTTTTTTTTTTTAACAGCATTAAATACTAAGTGATTACAATTGCTTGGTGAAAATCTACTCTGCTTTGTGTTCCCATCCTTCCTGATAGCCCGTCTCTCCATACTTGATACAGCACTGATTTCTCTGCCTTTAATTAAATATTGGCAGGGGGAATCACTTCAGTGCTTCCTGAACCAAGAGTCCCTGGTTGCTGGTTCCTGCATGGGTAGAGATGGCAGTGATTTGCAGGCACATGGAGCTGAAGGTGGCAAACCCTGGCAGGCACGCTGGCCAGCGCAGAATGAGGGGCTGTCTCGTTGCTTGGTTTCTATGTGGTAGGCTGTGCTCATGCTGTGTCTTCATTCTTTTCCACACAGAGGAAGGGGGAATTTTTCTTTCTTAGAGATTTTGTTTGTTTTTTTCCCCTAGCTGGCCATCCCCCCCACCTGAGAACAGAGTATAACAGCACACATCTCAGTCTTACGCCCAAACCCAAGAGTTTTCAGACTGGAGGGTGGGGCAGCATCAGGCAGGGAGGTTTTGGTACAAGCAGAGAGTACCTGGCTTTCTTGGTGTGTGACATAATGAGGATCCGTCAGCGCTATAGCTTGACAATATCCTGGGCTGTCCTTGGCATGGCTGGCTGAGAACAGCAAACCTTCTCTCCCAGCTGTGCCTCCCTTGTTTTGTCTCCTCTTCTACTACCTTTGAGGAGGTGAAAGGTGTCAAGAGAGCTAGTGAGCAAAGCCAACCCTGAGCTGCTGCAATCTTCTCCTGAGTCACATTTGCCTTCCCTTGAGTCCCCAAGTTTGGGCTTTTCTGCTCCTTTCTCTGATTCAGGTGTTAGAAGAGCAGGGATTTGGGAATAAACTCAGGAACTTCTGTCCTTTGTAATTTCCAGTCTGCTATACCAAGCTGTGATACCAATCTGTGACACCAACAGCTCTGGCACGTGCAGCACGTGTACATCCTGCTGGTGCTATTTCTTCCTTATCTTTTAGGTCGTAGTCAGTGCAAAACTGCCACAGAATCTGGTGAGAGAGTCTGAAGAGGGACCAGGGAGTCAGGGATGTGTGTGGCTGGAGCACAGCATTCAGCTGCCTTTGCTGGAAGTAGCTCTGTAATAAAGCTCTGTTGCAGCGTGACACGTGAAATCAGCCCAGGGAGATCTGTGGCAATGAAAGGAGTGGTATTAATAAGAAAACAAATCAGCACCTAGAAGCAGAACAAACAGCCAGCACAGAGGGACCCCAGATCACTTGAAGATGCTGGATCGCAAACAAAACTCTTCTACAAGCTTGGAAGCAAATATTGAGGCAGTGTGCAAAGATCTCCACTAATGGCACAGAGGGAAAATGAAGGTATGACTACCTTAGCAGAGAAAACCAGAAACGAGTCAGAGCCAGGATTAATGTTTCAATCACTGGAACTGGCCCTAGAGGTATTTGATGAATACAGGGACCAGGCAGAGACCAGGCAGAGACTGTTTTTCCTTACTTGGTATTGAAGCCTGCAAGAGAGGACAGACCCTCCCACCTCCAGACAGATACCTGACATGCCACATGTCACTCTCCAGCTAATCGATTTTCCTAACGAGAGACGAGTTGTTTGTTTCTTTGACAAATGATTCACCCGAGGCTCTGCTGGGAGAGGTGGGGGTAGGACAGAGCAGCCCGATGCCAGCCCCAGCGTGGGATGAGTTCGTGCTCCTGCTGCACGGTCCCCAGCTCCAGGAGGAGCACAGCAACTGAAGGCAGGCTGTGCTGTCAAATTACTCAGGCTGGCTCCTTTGGCCTTGTTGTCCTCTGCAGACAGTGTGCACTGCTGCTTTGCTGCAGTGTGAATCAAGAGAGGATATTTTCCCTTTGTTTTGTCCAAGGAAACTTGTTGCTTTTTATAGCAGCACAGCAGAGGTTTGTAGAGGGACAAGCACCATGTCCTAAGTGCAGAACATTTAATTCTTGAAACCTCCTGCATGGATGCACTTGGGCACATCCAGCATTAATGTGGGAAGCACTGCAAACTAAGGGTTGTGCCATAAATTCACCCCATAAATGATGGTTCTTAGAACAGTTAACAATATGATTTCCAGTGCTGCCTGTTTTTGTCTTTGCAAGTGCTCCACAGCCCAGGGCCAGGCAGTGGCCCATGGAGGTGGCTGCAATGGGGAGAGCTATGGGCAGCAGACATGGGTGCAAGAGATGTACCTTGAGCTTTGCAAGCAGGTCACAAAAAGCAGAGGGACCCAAGTCTGCTCATGAAACACTGGGGAATGGGTACAGCCTGAGGGAGACACAAAAGCAGTTTTCACAGTTACAGCTGGACAGCTGAAGGGGTCTCACCCAGACACTGGGGAGAAGGGCTGGTTTCCCAGGCACTGGGACAGGAGTGAAAGAAGCATCCAGCTTTGTGCTGGTGGGACCCACTGAGTCACGGGATGCTCCTCCCCCAGACACATCCCTCTGACCTCTGCCACTTCCCTCCTCTGCAGCTTGCCAGCTGGGATTTTACAAGTCATCCCCTGGGGACCAGCTGTGTTCAAAGTGCCCCTTGCACAGCCATTCGGAGAGCCGGGCAGCCCGCGTGTGCCACTGCGACAGCAGCTTCTACAGGGCAGTGCAGGACCCCCCCTCAGCCGCCTGCACGCGTGAGTACCCTGGCTGCCCAAGCGCCTGGCTGCGCTGCAGCGGGGCGGGTGTCACGTCCTCGGGCACAGCAGATGCTCCCTGGCTGAGCCTGGCACATGCCCTTGACCCCCTGTGCATGCTGCCCACAGCATCGTTGCAGCCTTTCAACCCCTGGTCTCCCTTCAGTGCACAGGCTTGGCTCCCTTGGCTGCACTGCCCCGCTGCCCTCTGTCTCATCCTCATCCTGCTACTCTCCAAACACCCCTGACCAGGGTCTGCTCCCCTCCCCCGGATCTCTGCTGAGGTGGAGCAGGGTGACACCATGGCTCTGCCAGCAAGCTCACCTGCTCACACACCAGCTACTTACTGGCTGCTTTCCTTTGCAGCAATGCCCAGGGTGGTCAAACCCCTGGGAGGCCTTGGGGCAGCGCAAGTATTGCTGTGCTCTCGTTCGTCATGGGTGGACAGTGGCAGTAGGACTTGTCATGTGGCCTTCAGCTCAGCTTTCTGCAGTAGGCTGCTTTGAGGGGCCTAGTGCAATGAAAAGAAGACAAGAACATACCATGAGGAGTCCTCTTCTCTAAAGTTGGTCCAGGAGGACGCAAAGGTGTGGGGCTACTAGCTGAAGCCAGGGTGAAAGACAGGTCAGCAACATCTGACTTGTTTTTCCTTAGAGAAGGTTGTTAATCTCCCTAGGAAATGTGAGTTTACTCTTCACTTTAGATGAGTAGGTCCTGTTCCCACTGTTCCGCCCATCCACAGCTCATGTCTTCCCCCCAAACCTTCGTGCAACTCCACTGCTTCCTGCTTCCCCCAAAACAACCACCAGCTCTTGCCTGCCTGGCTTTTGGCATCCTGATCCAGAACATCTACCCCTCATGGCATTTCACTCCAAGATCCATCTGTGTCTTTGCTATCTTTGTTTGGAGCATTTCCCCCTCTGGGTAGCTCTGCATTCCCCGAGGGATCGTTTGTACGCTGAGGTACAAGGAGCATCTCTCCACTGGTCCCATGCTCTGCCACTCCCCCTCAGCCCCTGCTCTGCCTGAACCTCTCCTTCTTTTCCAGGCCCCCCTTCTGCTCCCGTGAACCTGATCTCCAGTGTAAACGGCACGTCAGTGACACTGGAGTGGGGCCCGCCCCTGGACAAGGGGGGACGCGCTGACATCGTGTACAACGTGGTCTGCAGGCGCTGCCCAGGGGACCATGGCCAGTGCCAGGCGTGTGGCAGCGGGATCCGCTTCGTGCCCCAGCAGATGAGCCTGGTGCAGGGAGCACTGACAGTCACCAACCTCCTTGCCCACACCAACTACTCCTTCTGGGTGGAGGCTGTCAACGGTGTCTCTGACCTCAGCCTGGAGTCCAGGAATGCTGCAGTAGCCAACATTACAACAAACCAGGCAGGTAGGAGGAGCAGACACCCCCCCTCCCACCTCCCCC
>VYZU01057699.1:0-17001 GCA_013401355.1 Ceyx cyanopectus
CTTTCAGTGAAGAAACTTTTCCTTATGTCCAAAATAAATTTCCTCTGGTGCACTTAGGGCTATATCCTCTTGTCCTATTGCTTCTCACCTGGGAGAACAGTGACCTCCACCTCACTACAACGTCCCCTCAGATAGTTGTAGAGAGTTAACAGGACTTATCTGAGCCTCCTTTTTCACCAGGCTAAACAACCCCAACTCCCTCAGCCACTCGGCGTAAGACTTGTGCTCTAGACATCCTTACCAGCTTTGGTGCACTTCTTTGGACATGTTCTAGCACTTCAGTGTTCTTGTAGTGAGGGGCCCAAAACTGAACACAGTATTTGAAGTGTAGCCTCACCAGTGCTGAGGACTGGGGCAGAATCACTTCCCTAGTTCTGCTGTCTATCTGTCTATCTATCTATCTGTCTATCTATCTATCTATCTATCTATCTATCTATCTATCCATCCACTATTAGAGTTAGGGACTGTAAACAGAGTGGCTCTTTTAATGTGTAGAAGGAATAACCGTATGACCTTACTGCATTCATGCTCAGGTGGGTGAATCCAACTTATTCCTTTATACATGCAGCAGTGAGGGAAAATTAATTTCGTTTTGGCAATCCCAGTGAACATTCTTGTCAATACACAACATAAAATATGGCAGAAATGCTGTATGTCACCAAGACTCAGAGAGAGAATACTTCACAGTGGCATCTTTCACACGATGAGCGTGAAGAAATAACTCAGTTCCAGCCCACAGTGAGTCAGACAGCTTACATCTACCTTTCACAGGCATGGGCTGATAAACACCCACATCAGCTAACTTTAAACCTCCTCTCTGAGTGTAAGAACAAAGGCAGCATAAAGCTTTGTGGGGGTTAACACCAAAGTGTATTTTTATATTTCCTACGCCAGCAGGTAGGCTTCCCAGCCAGTGCTCACTGTTACCATGGCTACGTTGCCAGCCATCCCCAAGTCAGCTGGTTTAAAGCTAATTTGGATAAGCCTGCATTAGCTGCAAACATTTTAGTGGCTGTAATGTTAAACATATTCATAGCAATGAAGGCTTTTCAGGTGGATTTCAAAATACTCACATAACCTTTGTTTTGTACATGTCTGCACGTTGCTTTACTACTGCTGGGATGTGCTCCCACAGGTGCTGCCAAGTGGATGGGCAAGTGACATTCCTGAATAAATCAAAATGCAAGCAAGTTCTGCAGGGAGCCCAGATTGTTTGTGATTGATTTGATACAATGGTTTAGACAAAAGCACAATCATGAGAAATTTATGTCTTTAAAACTGCATTTTGTTTTCTGTGTATTCCATTGTTTATCAAGTGTAGAGTTTGGGATGAAAAGAACTGTTTCTGTATCTTTCTGGAACCACAGATGAGCTTAATTTTCCTGCTTTAAATTAGTTTTTAATATAAAAAATAGTAATTGATATTATTACTGAACAGAGAAATTAAATTGCTAGACACAAACTGTAGACACAAACAGAACTATTATTCAACCTTTGAATATATTAATTTCTTTTTCTTTCCACATTATCTTCTCTAATCCTGGAATTAGTATACCAAAGCATCAAGTAACAGTGTTCTATCCTTTCTTTTTCTGCTACACACTTCATTTGTACTCATTTCAGCACTAAACTATCTCTATGGCCTTAAAAATCACTTGACATTGCAAATATTCATGTTGCATTTCCTTGGAAATAAGAAATTTGTTGTTATCAATTCTGTAAATATCCTCAGCACAAGCCATCCAATAACCCTAAAGGCAAGCTGATTTATCTAGAGACCCATGGTCTCAGCTGTATTATAACATCTCTTAATAGATTCCCCTTCAGAGGGAAGTATTTTCAAATATAGATTACTTGTAAGTGCATTTCCTTCAAAATGATTACACAGACAGATCAATTTAGCTGGTCATTCATGCTTAATGAAATTACCCCCAGAGGCAGCAATACCACTTTCTAATAGGAAACAGGGCACTGAAGACTCTGTCCCTTTACCCACACATTTCCTGCTACCAAGTCCAAGTTCATTTGTAGACTTGGAAGAATAAAAGCTGCTTGGCAATGTTTCCAAGTGGTCAATCTTCTGTATGCTGCTCTTAGAGAAATAAAATCCCTTCCACTCACAAAAATGACAGAGCGCTCACATCCACCATCTCACAATCAACGTGAGGACTGAAGAAAAGACAAGGTGCTGCAAACCACTCTACAGCTCCTCATAAAATTAGGTGTCAAACATTAGCTAAACCAGCATGAGAAAGTGAGGCAGGGATTACCCCCCACGGTACCTTTCACACATCCTAGCAGGGAACTGATGCACAACAGCTGATATACTTTTCAAGTCACATCCTTATTACTGTAGAGCTGAAATTTGTGGATGCAATTAAGAAATGAACTCATCTCCATGGAGACTCCCGATGCAGTGTTTGAATGTGTTCTAAAATCCTGAAATAGAAAGATATCTAAAGGGCTGTAACAAGGGGAAAAAAATACATAAAAAAGATTAACTGTTTGGATACTACCCCATGATGCTTAAGGGCCAAGAAAATACTGAGGTTTATGTTAAGGGTAGAACAAAAAATTATATCTCCCTTTCCAGTACACAGGGGAATTTACAGTAAATGTCACCTGAAACACAGATGGTCTCTCCCTCAGAAACAGATTTTGCTGTCATGCAGTTTGTTCAGACATCATGACTAATTGATCTCGTTTGTAATGTGTACTTCATGAATCTCTCTTTTGCTATTACTTGAATGTCTTAATTTCTAGAATTTTAAATTAATATTGCATGCAAGTTTCTGCAGCTGTCCATTCACTTTATATCCATTTATATATTTTTTTTTTGGTATTTTTTCCCTTCCTATTATCACTATCAAGTAACATCCTATACTGCCTATATAATTCTATATTTGCACCTCATTCTGAAAATCAGTGAACAGAGAATTTTACAACTAGAGGGTGCTGGAGGACCATAATGTGAAATGTTATGCAAAAATCTC
This sequence comes from Ceyx cyanopectus, assembly GCA_013401355.1. Taxonomy (NCBI): domain Eukaryota; kingdom Metazoa; phylum Chordata; class Aves; order Coraciiformes; family Alcedinidae; genus Ceyx; species Ceyx cyanopectus. The sequence continues at coordinate 2,994 of VYZU01057699.1, forward strand.
AATAACCTTTAGTGGAATGAATAAAAATAAAATAAATAAATTATTACTACTCAGTAGGACATGTTAATATATTCTGAAGTAATGCAAATACCACAATATTATCCAGTATAAGAAAAAAAATTAATACTTTATAGCTGATACTGGTTTATTTAAAATTTTGTTTCAAAATTGCTGTTAAACTTTGCTTCTGTCCTTAGTTTTTGTGCTGTAATGAAAAAGCCTTTATATTAACAATACACATTCCTCTTGCTTATTTTCGTGTGAGTTGGAAAGCAATTACAGTGTATTATTGATTCAATGTTTTATGATAAAACAAAAGCTGTCAAGTAATCAGGAAAGCAAGAAGGAACAAAGATTAATTTAACAATAAAATCTATAATTGAGATTACACAGATAGAATGTGGTGACTAATTACAGATAGTTTAATAAAAGTTATAACAAGAAAATTATCTTCCAAAATTAATATAATTTCCAACACAGGGTAATTATTTTCTTCCTTTCCAGTACTGTAAGAAAAAATCCAAGTATGAGAATAAATAATGTCTATAAATATANTTTTGCTATTACTTGAATGTCTTAATTTCTAGAATTTTAAATTAATATTGCATGCAAGTTTCTGCAGCTGTCCATTCACTTTATATCCATTTATATATTTTTTTTTTGGTATTTTTTCCCTTCCTATTATCACTATCAAGTAACATCCTATACTGCCTATATAATTCTATATTTGCACCTCATTCTGAAAATCAGTGAACAGAGAATTTTACAACTAGAGGGTGCTGGAGGACCATAATGTGAAATGTTATGCAAAAATCTCAATAACCTTTAGTGGAATGAATAAAAATAAAATAAATAANGAGATTACACAGATAGAATGTGGTGACTAATTACAGATAGTTTAATAAAAGTTATAACAAGAAAATTATCTTCCAAAATTAATATAATTTCCAACACAGGGTAATTATTTTCTTCCTTTCCAGTACTGTAAGAAAAAATCCAAGTATGAGAATAAATAATGTCTATAAATATAGTGCTCTGATTGTACATACAAAAATCACCCCTTCATTCGTCTCTTTGAATTAACCTTATTGTTTCTTAGATTCTCTGACAATTCTGTAAATACCTTGAATGGATATAAATACTGAAGCTTGGAAATAGAATTTCAAGACACATGATTTCTCACTCTCTGCCCTTTCCCGGTTTAAAGCAGCTCCATTTCCTCACATCAGGACAAAATCCAGAAGACAAACTGCATCCAGCTGTTCAATTGGCTCCCTGAAACTTCCGTGAGGAAGTGGCCAGAAGCTGGTGTGCAGCAGGTGAGCACGTTCCAGGTGGCAGATCTCTTGCACTCACACGTGTCACTGCACAATGGTCGTCAAGTGGCAGCCCCTGGGCACATGCAGCTCCACCAGCCATGCCCAGCGTGACACGCTTTACTCTTTTTATGTTCCCACTTTTGGCCTTCTGGTTGTGCAGACTTGCCACACAACCTTTCATGAATTGCCAAGTTAGTCAGAACTAACTTATTCATATTTCAACCAAACGTGGTGCTCCACTTCAGAAGCAGGGACGTGTTTGCAGCCCTTGAGGGCTTGGGCCTGGTCCCCTTGTGGTCCTTGGGAACACACACTACTTGGACACCTATATACAGCAGCTTTCTTTTGTCTGTGTTTCTCCTCATGATGCCCTTACAAAAGGATGCACCCCAGCACCCACAGGAGACCAGAGCTCCTGCTCTCCACAACCTGAGATCATGGTTAGGTAATCTCCACGTAATAGGGTTTTCTCTGGAAAAATCAGAGCTGTCTCCTATCAGAACTGTTTCATACAGAGGAGCTTGTTGTCCAAAAAGCTGTCAAATCAATGAGTTGGTGAGGACAGCCATTAATTAACACATAGGCACAAAGGCTCATGATATATGCAAGTCTCAGCTCCTTAGACCTTTGGATGATTCTTCACTTCTACTGGTTTCTAGGTGTTAGCTTTGGTCATCTGTGCTACAACAGGCAAGCAAAAAAACTGCAACTAATAGTGAAAATGGGATTTCAGCCTGACAACAAGTGGTTTGTTCAAACAGAAAGCTTTCCCAGGGATAAACAAAATCAATCAAGTAAGATGTATTTGATGCAACAATAACAACCAAAAAAAAAGTGACATGTAGTGGAGGCTTGACAGATGCTACCAAAGATGAGCCACAGGACAGAGTAATGTGAAGAAGTGTAATTTATACTGCAGTATAACCTGATCCTGAACTGCATCTTGTGATGTTTCTCCAAAATTTCTGATACCTTTAGTCTAGAAAGTGGAGTGTTTGTTTTTGACATGTTGTGTCCACCTCAGGAAGCAGGAGTCCAAATTTGGCCAATATTTTATTGTCAGCAAATTCTCACACAGAAAAGTGTGCCTGCCTGATGGATAAAACTGTTATGATTTTCTTTTCTAAATGACCTTAAAAAAAATTAGTAAGTCTCTGATCTTTATTTTTCCACACAGACAAGATCAACTTATTCAAAGCTGCCTTCACTTACAAAGTCTAAATAGTATGAATTACATACTCGTTTTTTCTTCAGCAGTGCCATCTAAAATTATACAGGAACAAGATTGTTGTTGTTGTTGGTTTGTTGTTGGTGTTTTTTTCCCTCTGGAAATCAGCAGAAAAGCTGTTAAATACTACATATACTAGAATACTGATTTTAATAATACTCAACGTGCACATCAGTTTTCATTGTCAGAAACACTTTAAATCTCTGTATGTTACTAATAACTGAAGACCATTATTCAGCTTTATAATGTAGTATGCATTGTCCTTCATATATATATTCTGTAAGCAGGATGTATGCTGTACATTTATATACAATGTTGGTTGGAGCACAGACATTGCAGTGTCATGCTTTCATTCCAATTTCAGATGCCATATGTTCAGTACAATTGCATGGCATCAAAATGCAAATAATTTCACACAGTGGCCTTCATGACTGGGAAGGGGTAATGAGATGAGCTGTATTTTACACATATAAAAAAAAAAAGAAATCATAAATATATGGACCAGTATATGACATTAAAGAACAAGAAGCAAAAAGGGAACAGTGCTCTAGCATAAAGATCAATTCTCTTTGCTGCTGATGGAATGACAGGCTTGGGAGGAGGAGGCTTCTTGTTGTTCTTGGCTTGAGATTTCCCGAGCCCATTGTTGACTTCAATGGGCTTCCCATAACAGTCATAATTCGACAGCTCAAAATCCCTTGGCAAGCTTCCAACGATGCTGAAATCATTGGATCTCAGATCAGATTTCGAAGTGCAAACTTTTTTGCATCTGGTCTCACCAACCTATGAAATAAAGAGTGAGGGGAATCATGATGTACTCACTGTATTTAATTACAAACAATGCAGCTGCTAGAGAACACTGCAAACAAGCACAGGAAATTAATTATTGATAGAGATACATTACATCAGCCTAATTTGCTGATTGTGTTGTGTTATAAAGTACTTAAGGGTGATCAGTCAATCATACAAACTAATCCAAACATTCATAATTGTGTAATTTTTCATGCACAAGGTGCCTCATACCGTGTAATCTGCTATAGTTAGAGTCCTTCATCCTAAAATTATAGAGGGGAAAGAATACTTCTGTAGAGATTATTGTTGGAAATAAGTTCTGTGCTGATGAACCTGCAGGACAGATGCTATTCAATATTGACAGTTTTCTGAGGCCTAGAAGCTCCAGTCAGAATTCACCCTAAAATTCAGTGTTTGATTCAACAATTTAAGTCTATTCTCGTTCTACACAGTACCCAGTTCAAAACCCTGTATCTCATCCTAGGGTGATCACCATGCATGATGAAAATCTGCTTTCTTTGTATCTGCACTCCTTGGTGCCTCTCTAATGAGAGCTAACAAAGATGTGACATCATTCTCAGCTACTGTACACTGGTAACTGGGAAATCTATACCCAGCAACTGAATACCTGTCTTTACCACAGTTCCATCAGTGCCCTTGGGGATCAAGTACTACTGTGCTATGGGGTAAAAGACCAGACAATTGCACTGGCAGAGACAATGGACACTTAAAAGGAAAAAAAAAGAAAAAAAAAAAAGAAAAAAAAAAAAAAACAAGAAAAAAAAAGGGTTTATATCCCTTTCCTTGGATTTTATACAGTTTATATTTCAAATAAAGCAAATCTATAGGATGACCACCCCCTTATTGCTCACAGAGTTTGAAGGGATTTGGAGACTACTTACAAAGAATCATGCTTTGTGACTTGAATATATGTCTCCCTAAGTTTCATTTTAATTGGAGTAAAGCAAAAAAAAGAGAAGAAAAAATAAAATGGAAAAAAAAGATATATATAGGACATGAAACTTAACTGCATTATTAATAATGCTATTTCTTCACATAAATAACGTGAGAGTTAGTTGGAAAAATTGCTGGTTCACGAATCAGAATATACTGATGTTAACATAAATTTCACTAAATTCACCACTCTACTACAAGTTGTTTTTTCCACAATGAATGAAAAACATTCTGAAGAACATGATGAGATTCTTTATGCCAACTGACAAAGTGTCCCTGATGAACAGAACTCAGGCAGTCAGGAAAAGACCTAAACTTGGACCAGGGCTTTCACTCCCATTAATGAAATGCTGATTCTGCACCATGCCCATTGCTGCACAAGGTGGAAGAGAAGCACAGAGCACAGCACTGCTGTCTCTGCAAAGAGTGGATGCACCTCCACGGTTTTTCCAGACTGGGCTGAGCCTTTCTTATCTTGTATACAATTCAGGTGTACCAGACCTCCTGGCTAAGGTCAGTACCTGCTGTTGCCACTGCTTCTCATCACTCTCCACATGTACTGCCCAAACTACTTACATTATATTTCCCTTTGAAAACATCCAGGATGAAGAATTTTTCCATTACCTTGTTCCCCACAAACATATGTACCTTATTTCCAACCTGAATCTATTTGGCTTCAATTTTCAGTCATGCTGCATGATTATAGTTAGTCTGCTAGTCCTTACAGACAGTAACAAATCTAACCTTGATTTTGCATAATTCAGATGATGTCACCATGTCAACATATGAAGCCAAGCCAAATTTTCTCGAGTTTTTTTTTACCCCCACATCATTACCTCTGTCAACCTAATTGACAATCCAAATTATATCCAGCTTGATTAAATCAATAACCACACAGATCAGCTTTAATTTCACTGACCCACTTAAATTTATTAGCTAACATGGGGCTGAATTATTAATAATAGTACTAATAATTAATAATGAATAATAATTACTAGTCAGCCACCTGTTAGCTATGCAATATTTTCCACTGATAGATGTTAGGCTTATAATTATTCATGGTATGCCACTTTGCCTTTAAAAGTACTGGCACAAAGTCAGCTTCTTGCTGTCTTTTGGAACCCTCTGAGGTTTAAAAAATCAACATTAATGTTCCTCAGCATAAAAAAATCCTAGATGAAACTTAAAATGAATTCTTGATTGTAAAATGTCTCACTTTAACATCTACTCTTTAACATCCTTTTTGGCTACTGTCAATGAAAGCTATTTCATAATCTGAATTAATTTTCGCTGAACACACAGAGAAGAATATTTGTTCAACACTTTGCCTTTTCTGTTGATTCTTGATACTTACTAGTATTGGAGCAATACTCTTGGGTTTTGTATTCTTGCTATCCAAGCAGAGTAACTTCCTATGGCCCTCAATTATGCTAACTATTTGTTACATCTATTGCCCACACCTACTTCCTGGATTTCACTTATGAGGTTGGCAGGGACCTCTGGAGATCATCGAGTCCAAAACTCTGCCCAGAGCAGATTGCTCAGGACTTTTTTACAATTGTGTTCTGAATTATCTTCAAGGGTTAATACTTGAGCAGAAAGTACCTGCTCTGTACCTGAAATGCTGTCAGGAAGTATTAAAATAGACAGCAGCCTGTGGTTTTCAGTACAAGGTAAAATGTATACTGGGTTTCTGGTGGTTCTACAAGAAAAATCTGTGTTTGGAATGCAATAACAATATGGGATGATCAGGTCGCCACAGTGGTCAGGCATATTTTAAATCTGTGGAGACAAACATAACCCATACCAGGTTTCAGAGCCTAGATGTGGCTCTGAGAAGAAAAGTCAAGCAATAACACTACCCCTTTTTAAAAATAACTGGGTTTAGAGATATTAGAACCACTTGCATAGCACTAGTCATCACTCAACAGAGCCATTCTTTCAGCAAATGTTCTCTACAGTCATCAGCATAATACCTGTGGGGGACAGCTTCTATAAATGGACTTGATGAAAAATATGACTTTTCCAATGAAGGGATGTTGTTATAGTTAACAGTGCAATCTCTCCCTGTAATCACACCACTAGTGACAGCAAAAATTGACTGACTCATCTTCAAAACATTTCCCTTTTCACTTGTTTCTCTCACTGTATGATATTCATTGCTAGGAAACACATGCAAACTCCTACTGAGGATTCCCAATAAAAAGCATGTACCAGATGTTACCACCAGGTTGCATAATTTCCTCCTCTGCTTAGAACAGCATCTACTTGCAGCCACTACGAGCTAAAGGAGCCAAACTGTACTTTCTCATGGTTTCTAGCCATTGTTGCCCCTAGAAACCACACCAGAAGTCCTTATATTGAATTTTTCTTTCCACCAGATACAGCCTTGACCACTTGACTTTAATCAGTCATATCAGTAAATCTCTGGGCTTAAAATGGCACTGACATTTCAAGGGTTTTGTTGGAGGGGACATGAGTCATAAAGCAGAGACTCTGGGGTTTGGCATATACTGGCAACATACATCTGTTACATCAGCCAGTACCCGGGATTTTGTGGGGAGAAGTTGCTATGCATCCATGGAAGCCTTTCTCCACTGGTGACTGTCAAATTGTGAGCAGCATTTTAATCCTATCACCTTCACTGCTGGTGACAATGGGTCATGGTTTCATGATTGCTGACTCTACTGACACAGCATCAGGAGTGCTTTCTGCTGAAAACTTTCAGGTGGACTCTTGCAGGTTCTATAATAGGGAATCTCTTCACCTTCAGTTATGCATGGCATCAAGCTGAAAATTTTATCCTTTCATCCAATTTCTTGTTCACAAAAGAAAGAAACAATACAATGAGCCAACAATACGCCCAAGCAGCCAAGAAGGCCAATGGATCCTGGGATGCATTAGGAGAAGTGTGGCCAGCAGGTCAAGAGAGGTTCTCCTCCCCCTCTACTCTGCACTGGTGAGACCCCACCTCGAGTACTGTGTCCAGTGCTGGGCACCCCAGTTCTAGAAGATCAAAGTACTACTGGAGAGAGTCCAGCGCAGGGCACGAAGATGCTGAAGGGAGTGGAGCATCTCCCTTATGAGCAGAGGCTGAGAGAGCTGGGNTCCTGGGTGACTTGGTCTAGGTGCCCCTGCTCTGGCAGGGGGGTTGGACTAGATGATCTTCTAGGTCCCTTCCAACCCTAATATCTGTGAATCTGTGAATAGCTGCTTGTACTTTTAAGTATGATCACCTGGGGTTTTTTTGTTATGGCTTGTTTTTTACTAGTAACAAAGATGCCAAGTCTACAGACCAGATGCCATTTTAACCTTTCACAAATGGAGCAGGCACATGAAAAGTTTTTTTCACAAGAGCTGGAACCAGGAATGCCTGACTTGCTTCCCTGCTCTCCCTCTGATTCTTCCCAAGTATGGAACCTTCACACCCCAGCAACACTCCAGTACATACTGGCCCCTTTGTCATTCTCCTGCAGAAACATCACTGCTGCAATGTTGCATTGCTCCAAGAGGCAGCAAGAGCACAACTTGCTGCTTTGGGAAGGCTGGCAAACTGGCCTGGCATCAGGATTGGGGGAATTTGAAAGTCAGGTAAAGAAATTCTTCTTTTTGAACTTGATTCCCTTCTAATAACTTGGAGACACACATCAGCACCATTCAGTTAATGTCTTATAATAAGTAAGGGCTTCATTCAAGCTGGAGAAATACAAATGGAATTATTTTAGCTCTCTGTTTTTCCTCACTTGTTCTGTATCCATGTTGGCTTTACTTTTGAGTCCCCTCTGGTCTATCCACTATTTCAAGTCTAGCTGGGGTGAGATTTCCAGCTACACCTTCAGTAACTTTTGCCTTAGTATCTCCTTTTATGTGGAAAAAGAACATCCTTGAACATTTCAACAGGATGCACAATTATTTCAGGGATGCAGTTCTGAGTTGTTCTTTTCTCCTAAAGTTATACATTGGTTCATATAAGCCTTTCAAGACATTTAGCACAGTATTTTCTCTCTCCTCACACACAATCCTACGTGCCCCTGATGAGAAACAGCTCCTGAACTTCTGGGACAGCACTCTGGCCTCTTATTGTTTCATATTCCTAATGCCTTTCAACACACAGGTATTTCCCATTACCTGTTTCTTTAATGTTTCCCTCCCTCACATATTTGCCATATGACAAATGCATTCTCTACTTAACCATTACTAGATCTTTATAAGAGCAGTCCAAATTTTGTAGGGCAGAGCTACTTTTGGATTTAGAGTCAGAGCTACTGAAAGATTTAAACCTATCCTGATTTAGGAGTTTAGTACAGGCTTCTTCAGGGCTAAGAACTTTCAAAGTACTACTACACAGTAGATGGTTCAGAGAGGGAATTTTCAGCTAGTGGATTTAGAGCATTCAAATACATAAAATCTAGCATCACTGTTCTTCCACATCCTGATGTTAAATCATTCACTGGTCTTGGACCTTTTTCCGTCTCAGCCTGCTGATCTTTCTAGAAATTACCAATCCAGGATGCCCTTCCTCAGGTAGTAATTCAAAGCAGGTGGCTGGATATAATCTGAATCACTAGTCATTAGGGGAGGAGATGACTCAGACACAGGACCAACCTTTACAGCAATGAATACAGATTTCCAATATGTCTTGTTAAACAAATGTTTTGTAACTCTCCATATAAAGAACAAGAAGCCATGCATGCCCAGGATTCCATATAAATCCAACACAGATTGTTGTTACAGAGTGTATAGACATTAGAATGTTAAAAGTCTCTGACAACAACCTGGGAAGACCTGAAAAGTGCAAGTCAAACATGAGGTGCTGGAGCTGACATTGCAAGACTGGGGAGGGCAGACTGAAGTCTGAAGCCTAAAACCTTCAGCCTACTGCTAGACACCATTCACAGGGAATATTTGTGCACAATGACTTAAAATGCACTGCACACCCATACTTGCCTTCTTGCAAAAATTAAAAGATTAAAGGATAGCATATGTGATAAAAAATATAATTTTATTCTCCTTATGGTTATGACAATAGCAAGCAATAGCAAGGATGTGCACATCGAGGAAAGTCAGTAATTTATCAATTTGGGTTTGTTTACACTACTGAAAAACTGGAGTTTTTTTATTAATCTTGTCACTGATCAAACATTTGAATACTTGAAATAGGAATAAAAAGATTTTATGCTGCTCTGATGGACTGTTGCAACTATTTTGTTATAAAAAAACAGCTGAATTTGGGACCTGAACACAAAAATACCACAACCATTTCAGAAGAAACAAGACTGTAACAGTCATCTTTCTTCCTACTCAGTTCCCACATTGCCTGAGCTTGGGGAGGTACTTTTGACACAAATCAGAGTAGCCATGGGATAAATTAAGCCTGGTTGCCTGCCAAAACAGTTCCTAGGAGACTCTTCTACCAGGTGAAAATTATGGTAGACTATATGGTGCACTTGCAGCTCCACTGGACTTGGGGTAACTAGTTATGGAGCAATGTCAGCTTGATACTAGGACAGGGTTTCTGTCATTCTGGCATAAACAACTCCATACTTAAAGAAACATGTAATTCACATTGTATGTTACCAATATTATCACTTGGATCTGGCCTAATAGGTTTTATACATTAAAATTCCTGAGTCATTGAAAACTGAAAGCCAAATCAATATTCCACATGTTGCAGCATAACATATTGTCTTCTGTAGAATAAATGTCATTTAAATATCACACACATCTGAAGGCAGTTGGCTTTGGATGTCTGATAACTCTCAGAGCACAAACAGGGAGTTTTAACAACATCAGAAACTGAGAATCATGGTGGAAAACTTTGTCCTTAGAGAACATGTACATCTCATCTTTATCCACATAGAGATCTGACAGGTTTACCCATAAACTCTATATGGCAACACAAAAAATGCTGGAGCTGTCTGATAGTCAAACAGACCTGTCTTTTGTTTACAACTGCCAAGACTCCTGGAACCCTGTCTTCAAAGATGCTTGAGATTCAATGGGGTGCAGCTGTGGCCATCCCAGGAAAAGCAATGAGATGAATGTTGAGTATGCTGGCAGCAAATACTGACTGAGAAGCCTGTCCTCTGAATAGTTATAGTTTGGCAGCTGCTATTTATTATTATGCGAAAAATAGCAACTTTAAAGCTTCTTCCTACTTTATTTACCTGAAGCTCCAGCAATGCTGGTGCTAGGATACTAAAAGACATATTTTTAATTTAGTACGTCTGACCTCAAATCACTAGGGACCAATTGGTCAGCTTGCTAGCCATTAATTACTAGCATGTTTTCCATGTCTTGGCCACTTCTAAGATTAAGCACTATCCAAAACTGTTATGACAGTGTATTCCTGGAATGCTGCTAACAGGGGATAATGCTGATTTTGTATACACAGCTTCGTAGCTCCTACCTGTAAAGTGCTGATGTGGACTGGAGTTCCTGTACCATTCACAGTGTTCTTCTTGGCAGCATTTCCACCCTTTCCTTCCACTTGCTCTGCCTTGGCAATCTTTGCTTTTTCAGCTTCAATTCTCTTTGGATTGTTTAGCATTACCTGAACCACTGCATACTCCACCAGGGATGCAAACCCAAAGAGAAGACAAACAATCAGCCAGACATCTAAGGCCTTCACGTAAGACACTTTGGGAAGTTCAGCAGCAAGAGTGGTACATTCAGATGCCAAGCTGAGCACTGAGAAAATACCTACAAAAAGAGAAACAATATATTGATTAAAAAAACCTTACCCTTATTGACACTGGCTGTGCCATTACTCTGAAACAGACAACACTGAGTGATGTTTTGTACAGTGAATGGGACTTCACAATGTGAGTGGTGCAGCAGGTGTACAAAATGCACATGCCTTCAGCCAATGAACGAGTTCAACTCAATACTTAGAGAAGATATTGTAATAAATTATGAATCCTTAAGAATGTATACCTTCATTTTACAAGTAAGTGAGACTAAACTGTTTGCTGTGGTTTTCCTGCCCCATCACACAGCTGGGAAATGGACTTATCTTACAACATGCATCTAAGTTTTGGAAGGTAGAAGTGAAATATATGATACTTAAACAAAATACTTCAAACCTTTTAGTCTACTGTTATCCCAGAAACCTGAACTGTACTTACAGTAGGAGCAGTTCTCTGAGTAACCTGTCCACAAGTGTGATATGCAAACCTTAACTGAAAGGGAAGCTCTTCCTGAAGAGTAAAACTGTACCAGCATATTAAATGTCTGTGTTCCTGATTCACTGTGAAGATGAAAACACTGAGGTGACTGAGGGTCTATGATCATTCCCTATTTGAGCTTCCAGGATCTAGAGGAAGCTTTCTATATAAAGGGCATGTCAGGCAGCCCTTATCATAAATAAATTTTTAAAAACCAACACACCTGCAAAGGTTCTTGAAAGATCACACTCATTGTCAAACTGGGTTTCAAAAAGCATTTATCCTAAAAAGGTTTTCTAATTGCACCATCAACACAGGGGTCTCACATCATGAGAGCCAAAGACCAAGCCTGATCTCAAAGAAAGATTTCCCAGACTCCTATGAACAGGAATAGTAGCATGAACTATGCATGAATGGAGCAGGAGCTACCTTTGGGAAAAGCTAACTCTGGAAATGTCTGTCATGTGAGGAAAACTGAGTTCAATCTCACAGTTCTGAATGTCCCAGTTTGGTTTTGTGAATGCTAATGATGTGTCTTTAGTCATGAGTGGTTGACTTCACAAGATGTAATTGACATCTAAAGAAAATGTTGGCCAGAAGGAGATAGTTTCAGCTACATTTCTTATACTGTTCACATATGCTATACAAAGCATGAAAAATTTTTAAATTCATAGAGAGAATATTTTTTGTCAGGTCCATTTTAAGTAACTGAAAATGTTAATGAAACTGAAAGTAGCTGTATTGGCCTATGACAGTACTCAGTTCTAGTTGATCACAAATAACATCATCTTTCTGATACTTTTCCCAATTGGATTTTAATATGGTTGATATAATACTTCATTTGGTATTAACTTCAAATGGGTAATTTCGTAGCTGCTAAAACACCAAAGAGAAAGTATAAAAAATTACTACAATTTTAAACCACAAAATTTTATTATATTCTGTTTAGAAATGTGTAATACCAACAAAAACTACCTATGGATCATAAGGAATTGTAATAACAATTACAATTATGGCATGTACCACGCATGTCTATACTAAACTTCTGAAAGGCAGCCTCAGCCCTTACCCTGAATAACCAAATCAGCCCATAATATGGACTGGCTCAACATCTTTGGTAATGTAATTTTTTCCCTACAAACTTTAAAAGTATTTGCTATCTTAATATGCAAGTATTGTTACCACGCCTGGTGATGAAAACATTTATACAAGCACTTTGTAGATCTTGAAATAGCAGATCTTACAATCTTGTATTTAATTCTATGAAACTGACATAAATATTCTACTAGCTGAAAAGATTTTAACAGAGCTTTCATCAGTTTGTTCAGTAGAGCAATTGAGGTCATGGTGACATGCCACTACCTTCCATTTATCTGGATTCCTAAGATGAAAAGTTCATTATCAGAGTCTGAGAAACTTCTGGGTTTTCAAGGTAACAATAAAGTGAGATGGAAGAATGGAAATATTTTATTAAGCATCCATTTTCTGCCAGGTCAGAGTTGGCATGGCCTCAGAGACCCTAGTGCCAGAGCTGTAAGTTGTACCTCTGGCAGTAGCTGCACCCTAAACTCTATCCAAAGCTCAAGGCTCAAATGTGAGTGAGGTGAATTAGCAGATAAACTGCAAGATTACTTTTGTGTTTTCGTTTTGGGTTGGTTGGATTTTGGTTTTTTGGGTTTTTTTTTTTAAGGAAACAAAAAAAAAAAATCCCCTTTTTCTTCTCAGGGAGAACTGAAGGGACAGAGCTCCATCCTCCACACTGGAAAAGTCAAGGGAAAGTTGACCTTTTTGCCCCTAGGTTGGCATACTTCTTGATGGCAAAGTTTAGCTTATGAGCAAGGTTAGCCCCCAGCCTAAAGCACAGAGCTAGCATTTAAAAAACACTACCTAAGGCTACCTGTGGATAATATCTGAAAGTGTCAGTACAGCAAAGCACTTCAGCACATACTGCCAGATAAATCAATCTCCCTTTTTTAATCCATCAAATTTACTGTCCTCAGCACTTTTTGCTGGCAGTAAATTCCACCGGTTAATTATCTTTTTAATAAGGTAGCATATTCTGATTTACGTTACAGATTTTTTAAATGTCTGGCTTCATGTCACTAATGTTACTGAAAAAAGATAATATTTTGTCTTTCCTTATAATTTGGCATCTCTAAAACATTCTCTCATTAAACTTTGTAAATTAAAAGACACAATTGTGCCAGTCCTTCAACATACTACAGTTTTAACATATATATTTACATCTTTCCTTTGAGATCCTACATTGGTTACAATTTTATTAAATGAAATGACTAGAACTAAGAGCTCTAAGGAAGTAGTGATAGGGCAGGGCATGTCTGACTGCACACCTAGCTGGCCTTTGTATATGGGTAATATATTAATAAATAGATATTTATTAATTTATTTATTAAATATATACTTTTTTATATATATTTATTAATGCTTCATTGCATTGAAGCCTTTGGTCGCCCTGTTGTTCCCCCAGCTGCACTCTGGACTAATCACAGAAACATCAGATTATAAAGGTTGGAAAAGATGTTTAAGAT
>VYZU01057703.1:0-23522 GCA_013401355.1 Ceyx cyanopectus
CACTGGTAACATGGAGCAGGTGGGTCATACAGTACCTTTCTTTTAATCAGGTTGGAACAAAAACAGTTCCACTTAACCTCCAAAGAAATATTTAATTGTAGATTTTAATGCACCAGCAAGATTTTTCAAGTAACAGGTTTAGGCTAATAGCTATTCTTACTTGGTTGGTTATCATTTGTTAGTCAAGTGACATCATTGTCTGTATTTTACAGTGAAGTTGCTTTGTACTGTGGGAAATGGCAGAGCTCTTTTAACCATAGTGTGCTTGTCTTGCAGCACATCTTCATTGCCACCCCTTGACTGGCCTTTACCAAGTCACTACGGGCAGTGTGAACTGAAAATAGAAGTCCAGCCTAAAACTCATCACAGAGCTCACTATGAAACAGAAGGAAGCAGAGGAGCAGTAAAAGCATCTACTGGAGGACACCCTGTAGTAAAGGTAGGAAGTCTGTCTTGAACAGAAGATATTTTTTTAACTACACTTGTTGCTGTTTACTGTGCTGTGAATTGTTATGTTGTGTGAAGCTTACAGCCCTTCCTGGGTACGATTTTCTCCCATAACTAACTTTTTTTGAAATGGTACGCATCAATTCTGTGAACTTTCACTTAAAAGTATGGAGTAAATGCAACTTAACTCTTTCTTCAGCATGAATCAAAAGTTATTATTCACAGTTTCTGGCAGTTATCTCCTTAGAAAGACATCACCTAGTTTCATTAGGTTTGGACTGGTTAACCATAAGAGCAAGTGAGACTTGTTTCTTGCTTTCTTTTTTGTTGACATAATTTCCATTGTCTTGACAGGATCATGCAGGCCTTGTCTATTTGAGTAGTGTTGACCAGTTTCATGAAAATGCAGCAGTGCAGGCAACAGTCCTCATCTGGCTAACAGAGGGTGGTGATGCACTCTTGAGATAACTAGTGCCTGCCGTTAACAGTTGCCTTGGCTGGGTTCTTTAGATGATGCTAAATATTCCAAATGTTAATGGCCATCTAATGCATATTATTTAAATACTTTACAAAAACCCTCCCATTATTGTTAAATACATAATTAGTTGAAGGTCCTGGTAAATTAGGTTTGCTTTTCACAAGAAAGCTTTGCCATCTTACTCCCTTTGAAGGGGATGATGTGTGGGTTTGGTGCTGTGGGTGTAACTGTGTGCAAGCTGCACTGTGCTCCTCTCTGATTTTCAGAGTTCAGGTGTGTACACAAGTGTCTCTTACTGTATGGTGTGAAGACATCTGGATAGGGTAAGGGATAGTCACTGATGGCTCATGCAGCTTGAAAGGGAACCCACCCTGTTGGACACAGGACATGGGAAAAAGATTGTGTTGAGGACCTGTGGGACTTGTGTTGAGGAACTAAGGAAACTTGTTTTGCTGATATTTGTAAGATAGAACAAATATATGTAGGATTTATTTCGCATACTAGATGCTTCTAAACTGCAGTACTAGATGCAAGTTATTAAAACAGCTCTGTAATCTATTTGATTTACACCAGTGACTTCAAAAGCTATTTGTGTGCATTAGAATTGTGAAATACCTTGCTATGATGAGAGTGGGGCTAGTATGTGCGTGTCTGTCAGTCTCATGGATTGTACTATGCCTTTCTAAATTACAGTGAATACAAATGCAAATCAATATTCTATTTTGCAATTTGGTCTCTTCCAGCTGGATTAGAAATTAATTGTTGTGCTTGATGGGAGAGAATAAGTTGTTACGAAACAAAACATCAATTTGTATTAACATTTTACTCACTGTTGGGACAAACAATATACTAGGGGCCAAGTTTGGTGAAAGGCTGAGACTAAATAGCTATAAACAGATGGAAATTACTTAAATACACATGTGAAACCTTTTCTATCACTTCAGGAAACACTACACAAATCCAGTTCATGATGTGCATTACTATTTGTTTCTGACTTCAGCTAAACCAAATAGAAAAGTTTATACCAGTCACTTCCATGGGTGTGACCATTGCAAAAAAGTACTCAGCATTTTTATGTGAAATAACTGTATGTTAACCAGTGTCAGAGATGAGAGAGGATGTGGGTGAATAAAACAGACTATTTCAGTTGGAAGGGACCTAGAACAATCATCCAGCCCAACTGCCACATCTCTGAGTGCCTGGAGGCGTGTGTGCTTCTGCTTCCTACACAATTGGTTTTGCTCTTGAACATTATTTTGCAGAAAGCTAGAACTGTGAAACCCCTGTAGTTCTGCATGTAGCATTGATGTATTATTGAAAATTAAGATTTTAAGATAGTACATAGCTTCAAGCCATTAATCTATTAGTGCATGTCATTAATCTATTACTAAAACTGTACCATACCTGTTGCTAGGAGACTAAGCTCCTGACAAATTTGGCATTATCTGTTGTGCATACGTTTAATCAGCTTACTTCCAAATGTGAGAAATTCAATGAGTGGAGCATCATCCTTTGCTTTGTAAGTCCACTTACTTGAAAGAAGTAAATTCTGGAACAAAACTATTATTTTCAGGTTGTTGGTTTTTTTTTTAATGTCAAATTTTCTAAACAGCAGATATCATTAATCTCTGCTTTCTTGGGAGCATGCTTCAGGTAATGTCATCAGTCAACTTCTCCTACCTTGGTAGAGAAACTTCAAGGTAGTTTCATAGGAAAGGAATAAATAACTTGGCAGAATACTTAGCAAGGAGAAGAAGGGTGGCATGTGTAGCTTTTATCATCCCAATTAACCTGGAAATATTTTGTATTACATTACAAGAGAAAGCCTCTGAGCACTGCCTCCCTTTGCCATTCTAATTCAGTAGGTTAGAATACCTGCTTTACCCATCTCTGAAGCCTTTAAAACAAATAGCTGCCACACTTCATCAGCCCCTGAATCAATGATCATCATTGCTTGAATTTCCCACAGGCCAAATTGTACATAATAAAATTGTATTTACACTTACAAAAAAAACCAGTGAGTTTTTACTGCTACCTGAAATGGTTAGAACTCACTTGGATAATGCTTATGATCAAAACCACAAACATTTAGAGCAGGTGGGCACATGATAAGGATCTCTCAGTGGCACTTTTTATTTCTGTATTTTAACTTTCTGGTNTTTTTTTTTAACTATTTTGTTTTTTTTTTTTTTTTTTTTTTTTTTCCGAAGCACTCTTGTTTTGTATACTGTGTTCCTGTATTTCATATTGACTTCTGGAATTTTCTGAGTTTCTTTAAGTCTTTTAAATTTATTTGGTAGTAAATTCTGTAAGCTTTGTTTATCTCTTGTCCTGTTACCATTGAAGTAGTTGATCTACATGATATTCTTCTCGATAGCCATACAGTGTGATACAGTGAGGGACTGTTGAGCTAACAGCTGTTAGCACCACTCTGTATGGAGGATGGAGTGTCTGTTGAGAGGCTTATTTAGCAGAAGAGGAAGGAGGATGCTTTTCTAATGTGCATGCTTTTCCTTCTCAGTTGATGGAATGGTCCATCAAATAATCAAGCAATAGCAAATATAACAGCACTTCAGGAAAGGGAAGTTGATGTTGGTTTGGTTTAACATTTAATTTTAAAATCAGACATTTAACTTCTCATAAAACTATAACCTTTGCAGAACCAGAATGAAATAAAAAATTCCCATCTGCCTCTGAGCCAGTGGTTGGGGTGTTGCCTAAAAGATCTGGCAGGAATTTTTCTGCCATTAATTTCTCCGGTTTCTTTTAAACATTCAGTTGAAAATTATAGATGAGAACTGATTGCACCTCTCCAAGGCTACAGAGGATGACTGTGGTCAGTCTGTTTTGCCATAATTTCCCTGAACTCTTAATTTCTTTTATATAGACACTTTTTCCCCCCAAGCTTTCCAAAATGCAACTGTTGATAAATTCCTGATAAATGGTACCACTGGTATTAGTCATTGTGTGTTGTTTGTTTCAAATTATATTCAATTTCATGCCTTTGGATCTTTGTCATCCCTTGCTTTCATTCACGAGCCATTGTTAATAGGAGGGTGTTCTAAGGAATATAGAAGTCTCTGAAATGTATCCAGCTGCCATGAGACTCCCAAGGAGGAAATAACTAGTTCTGCCCTGCTTTTCATATCAAGGTGTTGAAAAGCTTAGGAAATCCATCTGAAGGAAATGCTTAGTAAGTGCTTATAGCTCTTCTGTGTTTCCTTCCCTGCTCTGCATGTTTGAACTAGGGAGTTTTATAGGAATACTGGTGCATTTGCTGAAGATTGAGTAGTTAAGCAAGTATTTCGTTGATGTATTTTAAGACTATGCCCTATTTTTAGGGAGGTGTGTAAAAGATTTCTTAAATTATCAGCCTGCTTTACCAATCCAGCAATGCCATAGGAATTGTGTATTGATAGAACGACTCTTCAATTAGCAAGATAAGGCACGTAAAAGATAAAACATAAGTATTAAACCCCAGTGAAAGTTTGGTTAAACATGGCCATTTCCTAATAAATGCTGGGAAGTTTTGCAGGAAATAGCTTTAAAAATGGGTTTTGGCACTGTCTGAATGTCATTAGAATCATAGCATTGGTTGATTGCTGACCATACAACTTAGTTAACAAAATTACTTTTCTAGCTTCTAGCTTGTTACAGGTCTTCAAGAAATCACATCTTGTTGGATAATTAACATTTGAATAGAGACTGGTAGTATTTAGGTTGTATCAATAAATGGAAAATACAGACAGAACTTTCTTAAAAAGGTAGAATGGGGAGGTAAAACTTATAAATAAGTCTCCTCACAAGGTTGTTCGGTGTTGCAAGCTTTCCTTTAGATCAGAGCATGGAATTAATGACACATGAGCCAGATACGGTCCCAATATAATCTGCATGTCATCTGGAAAAATGCTAACTTATTTTTTCCAGGTTGATGCCTTTTATTTAATGTGACCTGTTTGCTTTCCTCAGCAAGGAAAACGTTCTCACCTCTACCACAAAATTCCCAGTTTAAATGCTGCTGTCCTCAGGGATCAAATTAATCAATATATTTTCTAGTGTTACACATTTTCTAAGGGTTTTCCATATGTGCATTAATAACATACAAATGTTCTTTGTAATATCAAATACAACTTCTTGATGATCTAAAAATTAATTTATTGCAATCTCTGTGGTTAATTAGTAAAGCCTCTCAGGTCCCTATTGCCATGTGTGAGCGTGCTGCACGCAGCATAGTAACACTGGGGCTGCTTTGGCGTGAAGCCTTCTGGCTTTATCCTGTAGTGACCTTCAGTCTTTAGCCTTCCAGCTTTAGTTTAACTTACGCAGGCACTGACCTTTGCTATGGAAACGATAGAGAAACACAAAAACAACTTGGCTGAGTTTCCCCAGCAAAGCAGTGGGTGGTGTATCAGGATTCTGTTACAGAGGAGGGTTTCTAGAGGTCAGGAGTGACACTGTACAATAACTTACTAGTTATCTACAGAGCACTGTTTCCTACGCCTGGGAAAGTGGTCTTTTTTTTTTTTTTTAATTAGTAACTTTTTTTTTTTGCTAGTGTGCAGCTCTGGGACTGCACATTCATAGAGAAATGCTTGAAGGTGTACTTGAAAATATACCCCGTGCTCAACCAGTAGTTTCAGTTACTGTCTTTCTGTAAGTGCCAGATGACTGAATCTTGGGCAGGGTGATAATGTAGCCATTTATTGTAATGCATCTGCATTGTGGTGATTCTGCAGCACTTGCCAGTAGGTTGTAAAATGCTTCATTAGAGTAACTGTGGTCTGTAGAGAGCCACTGTTTTCATTCTTGTATATGTTGTATATTCTTCACAAAGGTGAATGCAAGGTGCAGACACTGTGGCTTCATTAACTATTTGATCAGAATATGGTATCTGTTCATTCAAGTTAATTATGGAAGTAATTTCACTGAATTACAGTTAGCAGGGGTTTTTTTTAATACTGAATTAAATGTTTAGGCTATTCAACATACAGAATGGTGCATAAAGCAGATCAGGTAATAGGAAAGTATCACCCTGCTGTGCTACTTTTTTTTTTTTTTTTGGATGAGAATAAAACTGTATCTAAAAGGAATGCATTTTAAATTCCAGACTATGTAATTTTTTGTTGATTTGAACTTGATTTGAAGTAAGCCTCCATTATTCCCAAGACAGGTGCTGCATCAGCAGTGGTAATTCAGGCTCCAAGTACTATCTTTTTTGGGGGGGAGAAAGGACACCATTCCTGGGGGATGGAAGTCAGTGCAGATTGTGTGACAGTTCAGTCTCCAGTGGGGACCAGTGCAGAGGGCAGCATGTTGTGTGTTGCCTGCTACGTAAGGGTTTGTGCAGGGAGAGAGGGCCAAGGCTGCCTGGGGAAGGCACCTGCACTTCAGTAAGGCAGGAGAACTTTCATGTGAACGAACAGAGTCATCCAGCACTGTCCTCTGCTCTCAGGAGTGGTGTGGCACAGCCTGTCATTAATTATGTGGTGCTAGGCACACCGTGTTAGTCTCACTGAAGGCTTGGAATGGTTACGCAATAGAAATGCCAGGGGCCATGCAGGCATCCTCTCCACAAGCTATGGGATCACTCTCTACCTACCCTTGGCTCCCCCCAGACTCTTCTTGGTTACAGATAAGCCGTAAATTTTCAATTTTGCTCTTGCAGAATCCATGTCATGCCTGGTGTTGTCAGCTCAGTTATTAGTCAAGATTTAAGGGGGAAATCTTAATTGTAACACACAAATTTGTGTAAAACGTTTGAGAGGATTTGTTGGGTTTGGTTTTTTGTTTTTGGTTTTTTTTATCAATATATTATGTCTTCTGCCAATTTCTTCAGCTGCCTCAAAGCTTTAGCTAGCACATAAGGCTGTCTCATTAGCATCCATAGCCTATGAAGCTGAATGTCTTTCTTTCTTGTAGATATGGGTGTTGAAAACATGGAAAATTGTTGAAACATTGGAAAACTGTGCAGCCTGCTCATTGCTTGCTTAGTACTGTCATCTGTTTCCTTCTTTCATGTACCTGTTACTGTGATCAGGCCCTGAATGACAATAATGTGGGAGGTGGGGTTATTCTTTTCTTCCCCAAACTGCCAACTTGATCAACTGCCACAACTTGAACACATTGTTTTTATTTATGGCAGTTTGTTTGAGACAAAGCTATAGTGTAAGTATCTGACACAGTTCAGGGGGGCTTGTTGGCTGGCCTGTTTTGAGACTGGCTTACACTACTACAGTTATGAGTATGTATTAAATTTTCAGGGTTTTTTTCTGTGTAGGCTTCTGTAGGGGATACTTTCTCTACCATCTGCAGACAGAACAGCTTAAGTTTTGTGAGTATTCCTTCTCTACCCCCTTTTTCCTATCGCTAATATCTCTAGATTTGTTCTGTGCATGGGCATTGTTAAGGAAGGGGAAGACAGCTTTAATTGGAAATTGGCTTTGTCACAGTGACCCCATTTGGAAGCTATTCAGATTTTTGAATAGGTCTGGCTTGTAATTTATATAATTCCCAGTATAAGAGTGAACACATTAACTGAATGTCACAATTAGGCTGTATTCCATTGTGTTAAGATTTAATTTTAACTCTGAGGAAAATGGATGGTTGAGGCTGTGTTGAGAACTTGGGACAAGATGGCTGCTGTAAAGCTAAACCATAGTTAAATTTTCTTTACATTCCTAAAATAATTTGGACTCAAAATTTGAAATTATTAATTTATTTAAAATATACATATAGGAAAAATGTTGGAGTCCTGCATCAGGTATAAAAAGGAATTTATCAGTTAAATGCATAAATGCCTAAGTCCCTCTGCTCCACTAGCATCGTGGCAGTAACTGAGATGAAGGTTGCTGTGGTCCATGTGTGTTGCTGTAGTTTACAGGCAGATAGAGAGAAACCCAGGGCTACACAGATAGCCATAGGAGGTTCATTGTCTGCACTGTTACAATTGCAAGTGCTTGAATATCATGGGCAGCAGCTCTGTTAGTCTAGGCTGTCTCCACTCAATGGCTGAGGAGGTTTTTTTTTTGGTTTGTTGGGTTTGGTCTTTTTTGCTGGATTAGCTCTGTACAGAGAACTTTGGGAGAACAAAAAGATTCTGCATATTTGACAGAACAAAAGCCAGTAATTAATAGACATATGTGTCTGACATGGAAAAGATGAGATAATATAAGGAAGTAGTTAGAAATATGGCAATTATAAGACAATATCATAGTTGATAAAAGCTGACATGACTTTTAAAGATTGCCTGGCTTTTTGTGGCAGTTGAGATGTTGTGCCTCTCCAAGAATGGCCCTAGGAGATTTGAGGACGGCAGACTTCAGAATCCTTTGTCTACAACCATGACAAGCAGCAGTCTCCTCAGTGCAGTAATGGTCTGGAGAGCTCCCAGCCCAGAAAAGTAATACAAGCAGAAATTCTGAACTCTTTCTTTCCTCTCCAATCACTTATAGTAGAATGGACATTTGTAACAAATACTGTTATTTGATATGTCAACCTTTTCTGTCAGCTCCTTAATATGTGCAAGTTGTTGGTCCGTAACAGCTTTATGCTGCAGCTTGTCTGTATATTTTTATCTGCAGTATGTCTCAAATTATTTTAGATTGTATGTACTGGATGTGAAGAGATGAAGAACAAGCCTCAGTTTTGCTTTGGGTTTAAGTAGTTTTATTTGTATTAGATGGGCTAGATTTTGGCTCTTCTGCTTCTCAATCACATCACACATTGCATCACTGAGCAATGGGAAGAACACTAAAATAGACTCATGCTCTTGTATCTAGACAAATTAATTCAGGAGTATCACAAAAGAAATGCATTCATATAAGTCTGAAAACTTTGAGAATGGTTCCTTAAGGTTTCAGACTTCTATTGGAAACCAGTTTTTTTCTTCTTAATTAAGAAAGCTCTAGCAGAAGTGACAGGACGGGTAGGTGCTGGCAGAGCTGTAACTTGACTAGAGAAAACAGGTGTTCGTTTGGTGCACACACAGCTTGTGGCCAGGCGCAGTGTGTCAAGCCACAGGGCTTGTGCCCTGACAGCCACAGGTGGGCTTTGGGTTTCTGTACTGTCCACTACTGGTGTCAGCTCACCCTTTACAAGTAGATAAAGTTCACAGGGGTTTGTTTAAGTGTTAGTTCTGTAAAGAGTTTGGATAATGTTGTGTGACCAAATAACTCACCCTAGAGACAAAAATAGTGACATGACAAAACCACATTTAAAGAATGACTGCCTGGCCCTCCCTGCAGTTTGATCATAAGTTTATGTTGAAGTGGATGAATTGTAAATCTACTGCATTGCTTTTTAGGAATTCTGTAACTCCCAGGGTACATCATCTGCCAATTACAGGAACGTGATCACAGATTCATGAAGCATCTTTTATAGGCTTTGGATTTATAGCAGCAGTGGCTAAAGAAAACTTGCATGTNACAAGTGTTTTGTGACAGCTGAGTGCATTGGGGGGCTAGGCCTGTATTTAAGAAAAAGAGGGATGCATGAATTAACATTTATCTAACTTTGTTTTTTAAAACATTTTCTTTGCTAAAACTAAACCATATGTGATTTTCTAGCTATTAATTAAATTTGTCCTAACATAATACATTTGCATTCACAAAACCTTTATTAAACTTTTATTAAACAATGAGTTTAATAAAACTCATTATTGGATTCCTTAGTAAAAAAATCTAAATTTCAAATATTTTTTGTATTTCTAGAAACTAGGTGTATCTTGGTAACATTGAGAATTTGGCTTTGCTTAAAAACACTATCAGTAATGCAGATATAGCATAGCTTTGATGTAGAAATTCTGTAGCTAAACCAATTATTTTTGCTTCTAAAAACTCCAGAGTAGTAATGATACTTTGGTATCCATTTCTTCTGGTAAATGTTGTTGCTGATACTTGTATTGGGGGGTAGGTATCTGTACTCAGTCCTCTGCTTCTGAGGAGAGTGAAGAAGGTAGGCATTAGACACTACTCTGAGTCTCGGTACTAGCTGTGTACTCACACACACACAAAAGCAGTCAGAGTCAAGTGGTATTTTGATGTGACATCTGCTTGTCCCCAGCTGCTGGGCTACAGCGAGAAGCCGGTGAACCTGCAGCTGTTCATCGGCACAGCAGACGATCGGTACCTGCGCCCTCACGCCTTCTACCAGGTGCACCGCATCACGGGGAAAACGGTCGCCACAGCCAGCCAAGAGATCATCATCGCCAGCACCAAAGTGCTGGAGATACCCCTTCTTCCAGAAAATAACATGTCTGCCAGGTACAGCACGGCTTGCAGGGGCTGCTTATGGGCTGGGTGTCTTTATTTTCCTCTTCATTTGGCAGAGGTGAAATCTCTTTTTTTACGTTTAAAGTAACAGTTAAAATAGCATAACATGGGGAAAAACAGAATGCTGATCATTCTTTAAGGAAAGAAAGGCTCACAGCATATACTTTAGCAATAACTTGATTAATTTTCTTCCATTTCTTTTCTGATCCACCTGTCCTTACCTCTCTCCAGTATTGACTGTGCTGGAATTCTGAAACTTCGCAATTCAGATATCGAGCTCCGTAAAGGGGAGACGGACATCGGGAGAAAGAACACCAGAGTGCGGCTGGTGTTCCGTGTTCACATCCCACAGCCTAGTGGAAAGGTCTTATCTCTGCAGACTGCTTCCATACCTGTTGAATGCTGTAAGATTACTTTAAATATTCCTAATTTATACTCAAGTTTTCTGCATGTCATCATTCTGACAATACTTACTGTCAGAATTATATAGAAGTGTGTGTAAAAGCCATTGTGTGTAAAGATGTAAATTACCAAAAATTAGTAAGATCTTTATTTCAAATGGTACTTGCCAAGTGACAGCCTGAAGATTTGGAGGAAAACTATGTTTTAAGCTTTAAACCCAATACTGCAGTCACACAGCCTCAGTAAATCCTGTATATGAGCAGAGGGAGCAGATTACCAGTGAAGAGAAATGCCCACTTCAGGAAGAACTAACACCATTTCATTAGAAAAGTCTGTACTTGTCTTTATGACCTTAAACAACATGAATTTGTTTATTCAGATTTATTGTTTATTTCTTCTGGTCTATAAAATACTGAAGTAATTTTTAAACCAATATTCCTAAACTAAAAATTTCATTTCCCATAACAGTAGACCCTGTTGGGATTCATGACTTCCTGGTGTTTCTTTTATTATATAATTTCATCATAATCTTAAAAAGTAAAATAAATCATACCCAAAGATCATCTATGTATTTAAACAGATGGTCATTTTAGTGTCACCCCTGATTCTTCAAGTTAGAAACATAAAAGAAAGGTCACAATGATGAAAATTGTGAATAAGATTTTTTCCCATGTTGTTTTTTAAAGCTCAGCGATCTGCTCAGGAACTTCCTCAGATTGAGAAGTACAGCATCAATAGCTGCTCTGTGAATGGAGGCCATGAAATGGTGGTGACAGGATCCAATTTTCTTCCAGAGTCCAAAATTATATTTTTTGAAAAAGGACAAGGTAAGCACTGTCTTGTTTTCCCCTTGAAAACAAAACCAAAACTACTACCTGGGCTTGAGTTTAGGCAGTAAGGATGTTTGAAACTGCTATGTGGGCACTGATCTATATGCTAGTTGGCAATTATAATGGAATAGTACTGATTTAGGAAAGTAGACTAACTTTGTAGTTGAAAGATGCTGTTGACAGATCTTACCGCATATTTTCTCATTATAAAAAGATAAAAATAGAAATTAATTGCTATTTGGCATTGATGACGTCACATCTGATTTAATCATTTCATAGGAACTGACTCCAAATAATTAAATACATAAATATTAGTTTGAAAACACTACTTCCCACCCCCATATATTTGCATAAGATTTTCTGTGTAAGTTTTAAGGGATGTGTTTCCAAAGTCTCAAGCTCTGGCTCAGGTTTGGTGTGCAGTGGTGGGTCAGTTCAGCTTCAGCTGGGTCCCTTCTCCTTTCCCCCTGGACACAGACAAGTATGTGTGTGGGTCAGACAGGCCAGGAGCAACAGCCACCATCTGTACACATATTAACATCCGTGAGCTTCACAAGACAGTCAAGTATTTAATTGCCAAGGAATCAGGAATGTCATAGCCAGTTGCATTACATTATTCTCATTCCCTAGAATCCAAGTTGTCATCTAGCCTGCTCTTAGCTGTGGGTGAGAACTATGTTGGGCTTACACATGGAGAGGGGTGACTTCAAAATTCTATCATGGGCACGCAGCTCAGGCAGGGCAGGCTGAAGACAGTGTTTCCTTCCTGCACTGAAATATGTAGAACAATTCATCTCTTTCCTACAGATCTCATGAAATAAAAGAAATTATTCTTTGCCATGCTAGTAGACTGAATTTTTCAGTCTAATGTATAGGAAATAGAATCTCAAAGTAAGCTAGAAAGTTGCAGATTTTGGATGAGTATTTTTAAAACACCCTATTAATACAGGTGTGAAAGGTGCTTTTCTTCCTAAACCCATGTCCTTCCTCTCTTATATCACTTTTGTAGTGATACACATCAACTGGAGAATTTCACACCAAAAAATCTCCAGCAAATACATTTCATTTTAATTTACTACTACCAGATACAATGTTTTGCAAACTATCTTTGGTTTTTTTTATTATACAAAGGTGTACATACACACACAGGTACCTACATACACATTACTCAAAGATGTTCAGTCAGTCACTATACTCCTAGTTCCTGGATATACACCTTGATCTTGGCATTCTTTTTACTTAGACTAAAATGCATTAAAAATTATTGCAAATTTAGGAGTTCCTTTTATTCCACGACTGTCCTTTAATATAGAGAGCATAACATTTGAACAACTTCAATTAATCATTGCTGTGACTTGAATACTTGTTCAGTAACTTTTGAGAAAACAGTAGCAAAAGTAAATAATTAAAAACAAAAGCTTGCAACCAAGCCTGGTTCTTCTATGTCTCACTGTTCTCCTCAGTATTGAAGTAAAAGAGGTGTTTGCTTGCTTGGGGTTTTTTTTTGGTAGCAAATACAACAGAAGTGTGGGGTTTAGGTTTTGATACACACCTTGAACAGCTGTTAAAGGAGTGCTGCTGTGGGACAATGACCTGTACAAAACCCAGTCAGAGCTGATGGGTTCTGCCAGGCCAGAGCAGAGCGAGGTTCACCAAGGTCACCGACTTCCCTCAGCACAGACGCTTGCCCTGTATTTGAACTACAGGGCCTCTCAGCTCAGGAGAGTGTTTGTTCTAGAGGTGGAGCCCATGTATGTGTGTGAGGATGTGGCATATGTTAGCTCTCACATGGTGACTTGCAGGTTAACTCAGCAGCGTGTTTGAATAATCACAAGTGTTACCAGTCATTTAACTTCCTTTCAGAAATGTTTTTAGAACAAAATCCCTCTGTACACTGACACTACACACTGCCTCCTTTGGAATGAATTCTGTGTGTCAGCAGCAGGTTTGGTTTAAATGTCAGACCCTGCACAACGGACAATGCCTGTAGTGGTGAAACTCCTAAAGCATCTCCTCTTTACACTTAGTTTACTATATATCTCTGTCAGTTGAACGGCCTCTTTTATGACTGAAAATAGATTCTGTTTTATATTAAGTATCAAACTATTTTTAAGATTAAGTATTTAAATGTTTTAGAAAATGCTTTTCCTTGAATTATTTTTAAATTTCTCTCAACAGATGGACGACCTCAGTGGGAGGTAGAAGGGAAAATAATTAGGGAAAAGTGTCAAGGGGTGAGAAACTCTTTTTCTTACTTTAGAAAGCTTTCTGTTTTAAAATGAGAAACTAGACATGATTATTGTTGTTCTGAAATGTAGACTGAATTTGGTAGACTGGTGTATCATTCAGACAGACAACTGGAGTCTTCTAAATTGGTGTAATACTATAAAGTACCCATTGAGATGCTCTTTGAAGGAGCTGGAAGTAGTATGCTTGTTGTGAAAGCAAAGAATACTGAAAATCATTTTGTTAAGATGCCAAGTGATTTCCAGTTGCATTAATTTTTTTCATAAAAGCTTAATAATCCAAAATACAGCTCTTTGACTACTAGTTACTTTATGCTCTGGCAGACAAACAAAGCATCCTTTAGATTATGTGCCTATTTAATTATACACATTTTCTTCAGAACACTTGGTTTAACAGAAGAAAACAGTTGCCAAATTGAAGTTTGCTTATAGTACTGTTTGACTGTGTAGTAAGCACAAACCTGGAGTTTGAAATAATGGCATTTCAAAATCTCAATTTGGTTTAGTTTTGCATTAAGTGTTGTATTTTTTTTCTGTAATTAAGAGCAGGTCCATTTGCATTTGATATGTCAAACCTTTTTCTTTCAACTTTCATATAGGCAAACATCGTACTTGAAGTTCCTCCATACCATAACAAAACCATTACAGCTGCAGTTCAGGTGCAGTTTTATCTCTGCAACGGCAAGAGGAAAAAAAGCCAGTCTCAACGTTTTACTTACACACCAGGTAGTAAATAAAAAATTCAAGTTACGTTTTAGTTTGGTTTTTAAATTAGGCATTCAAAAGTAATTCAGGCAGTCTTGTACCTTTGACAAGTAAGTAAGACTGGCTTTGAACTGTTTGTAAAACAACTTACTTAAGCTTGTCTAATTAAAAAGATTAAATTTAGAATAATAAGCTACAGTGCTAAAAACACAGCCAGGATTTTCTTAATTACATTTTTACAGCATAATTTGCATTCTACTTTTCTTTGGGAATGATGGCAAGTCTCAGAAGCCACTTTTCTAAATAACACTAGTGGTGACATGTACAATAGTGAGATCACAGAAAAACAGGTTTTATGCATCCCCCAATTCCCCAGTGTCAAAAAAGCCCCAAGGTTTAGATACAAAGAAGATAAAAACAAATTTATTTCTCCCTCTGAACACACTTCAGCACATTTAGAGTAAACAGCTTTTAACTTAACAGAAACAAGAACTGTCCACATTAACTGTACGTGTGGTTAAAACATCTTACTCCCTTCCATGTGGTATGAGGTGTGGTCCCTACTGGATTTTGCCTACCACTTACTTTCTTTTAAGAAATTCATACCCATTTAGTCAGAATTCTCAGGGTACCAGGGACGGTGTCAGACCCCCCAGTACTGTTTAGAGGACCTGTATGTGTTAGGCAATGCTACCCATGCATTTGGTACTTTGATTAACATGAATTGTGTTATCAGACTTAGGTGATACTTTTCAGCAGTTACAAGACACATCTTAAACTATTTTTTTGTTTGAGAAATCTGTATTTAAATTATTTAAATGGTGGAATGAAGTAATGACACTTACTGCCAGTTTAATTACAACTGCAGCTCTTAACACAAACATCTTAAAATCCATTTTATCTCTAAATCAGCAGTGTCTTTAACAGTATATTGTATAAAATAATAATGGGGCAGATAAAAGTGATAGCATTTTTCTACGTGTACTTAAAATCAGTATCTTTTCATGACCTTACCAGTAGCATAAAATAAATCTTTTAACTGAAAGTGTGGCAACTTGTAACTGTCTGTATTAGAAGAATAATTGTTGTCACCATTGAAAGAGCTGCTGTAATTCAAACAATGCGGGCTATTTAGAAATACAGATTTGGCAATGCTTTGCCCAAGTTCAGCTGTCAGCTTGATCAGAGGCTTAGGAAAACTTGAAACCAGCTAAAAATTTCATTCCTTTTTTCCTAGTGCCTGACACTAAACTCTCGTCTGCTATTTTCAGTGGAGCCCAGCAGCAGCCCCTCCCTGACACACACCCCTCTGATGAGTTATATCCTTTAGATGTACTGGAGCTCTTCTGGCTTTTAAGGGTCAATATAGCAGACAAGAAGTTTTTAAAAAAAAAAGCCAAGCAAAGAAGGGAAATTAGAGCAAGGATATTAACAACACTGCTGTGGCTGTTAAACAGTGTGTATTTATGACAGGATACAAATCGGTTAGAGTTGTAATACAGCATTTTACTTTTTCCAGTAATAATGAAGCAAGAGCACAGAGATGAGGTGGATTTGTCTGCTGTTCCATCCTTGGCCCTGCCTCACACAAGCAACGTCCAGGGCCTGCATTCTATCCGAACTCAATTGCCTTCACCAGAGCAAGGGCATCCACATGACAATTTACTGTCTACATCACCCAGGAGCCTTGTGTGTTCAGTTCAACCACCATACACAGCAATGGTGACCTCAGCAGTATCCCACCTGCCACATATGCAAGGTAGAAACCTTAGTCCAAGTGAAGAGTGTCACGTTTTACCTCCTGCTGTGGTTCAGTCTTTTCAGGTAACATCAGCACCTCCTGTGAGGCCTTCTTACCAGCCTATGCAGTCTAACAATGTATACAATGGACAGTCTGGTCTTCCTATGAACTCTGCCTCCAGTCAAGGATTTGATGCTATTTCTTTTCAGCAAGATGCGGCTATACCTCATTTGATAAACCTTAGCTGCCAAGCTCTCCCATCCATGCAGTTTCATCCTCCAAATCCAGGTTCCGTGTCAACATCGAGTACGGCAGGACACCCGCTAGCACACTCGGCTCATTCAGGACAGTCACCTTCTCACCTACCCTCACTGGGATACCACTGTCCGAGCGCCGGGCAGGGTTCCATCCCCTCTGCAATGAGCCGGTCCCTTGGGCAGTCTTCTCCCCAGCTGCAGCAAGTCCCATACCATTCTACAAATCCAGCAGCCGCTTCATCCCCATCCCCAACAGCTTCCCACCCTTTGGTCCATTCACCGCTCTCCGGACCTTCTTCACCCCAGCTACAGCCTATGCCTTATCAGTCTCCTAGCTCAGGACCTGCCTCATCTCCACCGCCAGCCACTGTAAGCCGCTCGGGACAGCACTCCCCTCAAGCACAGAGCCCAGCGCTGGGAGGTCTCACTGCAGCACCATCCCTAGTACACCACACGGTGTGTGACTCATCTCCATTTGCACCAGATGGGGCAGCTATTAACATTAAACCAGAACCTGAAGAGCGAGAATTGAATTTTCAAACAATAGGACTACAGGACATCACACTAGATGATGGTAAGTAGATAGACTGTTTTAATACTGAGATATAACTCTTTAATGAGTGGGTGTGGGAGAGTTGTTCTGTTTGGAATACACTCCTCTTCGTGGAAGTAAATGTGTATCATCAAAATGGAGTCGTATTTTCGTGTCCAAAGCAAAAACTTATTTGAAACTAATGGTATCGGCTGTAATTTGTAGTCACATGGTTTAAGTACTTCAATCTAATTTGCCCCAAATTTGGCTTTGTCATAGTAGGGGGTTTGAGGATTAACTCCCACACACTTATTTGATGCCTTCTAGACAGGGAGTTAACTTGAAGCCTTTTCTGATTGTCTGGTTGGTATGTTTCCATGAAAGTCATAACATTTTATTTTAGTTGCATACATGTAGTTTGGAGCCTTGTTTCTCATAGTTGTCCCTGTTTTGGGCAGGCCATTTTTTTTAAAATACATCCCATGCACTTTGGCACTTGGTCTCTTCCCAGACACCCCTTAGATCCCTGTCAGCAGTCAGTACCTCTGCTCACAGTACATGTTTGCTCTCTTCCTTACCATTCTGGCTGGCTCCCTTTTTGAGGCATTCACTTGTTTAGAATAAGCAGAACAAGGACATTCTAGTGCTACAGGCCAGGCTACACAGTTCTCCACTTCAAATACCTGTGTATGCTGTGATAATTTACAAAACTTGTCCAACCAAATACAAAGACAGAGCAGATACTAAACGTCAGGCTGAGGCAGAGATACAAAGCAACTGAAAGAACGTGACCTGTTAGTGAGACTGGAAGAACAGAAGGCCTGGCCTTACAAAGGTGTGTAAAAGATGTTTGCTATTGATGATGGGAATCTTACTAATATCGATTTTCTACACTAGTAAAAACAAACATAAAACCACAACAGTTTTCTTAATCATTCCTGGTAATTACTTAATTGCGTCTGCAGTAGTGTAACTAAGTGCAGGCCATCTGTTAAACATCCCATGTCAGCCCTAGTTCTTTGCACACGTGCAGCTTCGCTTTTGTTACCTCCAGTCAGCAGTAAGAAAAAACAGTAAGAAATACCTTTAAAGACACAGCATACTAGGAAGAAAAGTGGAGAACCTGATAATGCAGTTGGGCTTTCAGTCAAATGGCCACCCTAATTAAACAAAGCTCTCTTTTTAGAAACACTGTTTATCCATCAACTTAACTTTATTTAGAAAGGAAGGAAGAGACTGATTCTATCAAGGACTTGCTGAGAGGAGAAGAGCAAGGCTTTTTGAAACACAGTGCAACAACAAAAAACAAAATTAGCATCTTCTACTTCTGTACTAGAGGGGTGAGAAAGAAATCTTTTGTTTCAAGAACTGTCATGTTAGAACCTGCCTTCTTCTCATTCTTCTTCCCTCCAGACCCACAAAAAAAGATGTAGAAAATTCCAGCTACATATTGTAGTTAAGCTTCTCACAATATAAACAGAAGCATTTAGATTATTAGCATCTTGGCAGTTTGTTCATACTTGTTCAGAAATTAAAATGAATGCACGGTGAAAGGAAAGCTATTTTCCCCCCACATATCACAAATATTAATAGCTTTTATAAACTATTTCCATTGCTTAACACCATGAAATTGCTGAGTAGTTTCTGTGCTGACAAAGACATTGAAGCACAGGAAAAGCTACGAGAGCCACACTTAAAGTGTGGCAAGTTGCTAATAGTTTATATAATCAATATACATGAGTCAAATGGCCACAGCTTCATTTCTTCTTTTAAATAATGCTTCCTATGGAAGTTTAAAGGAGTCTGATCACTGATAAGCTGTGCATTTCCTATATGGAAAACTGAACATAGTTTGAAATGCTGAAGCAGCACTTGGCATCAACAGTGTGTTTGGAAGTGCAAGGATTTACCTTCATTTCATTTTCAGGTTGCTGCTATTTGATGCTTGCTTGGGGGGTTGGGGTTTGGTGCTTCTTTTTTCATTTCCAATCTACAAATACAAGTCAGATGTCTAGGCTGAAACCTGCTGTTCCAAAACTCTTGAAAGGCAGAGAGACAAGAAACAAGCTGCTCAATTCTCTCAACATGAGTAAATACTTCCTCTGCTTAATCAAGTTAAAATAAAAACAAACAAACAAACAATCCAACAGAACAACAAACCCACAACCAAAAAACACCACACATCATTAGACAGGAATGCTTTTTTAAATAATGTATATAATGTATTCTGTAATTTAATAGTAATTTCAGAAATTTTCTTTTGTGTATAATTGTGTCTTAGTTTCTCTACAAATAGAGCTAGACACAAAGCAAATCATTTATTCTACATTAATGCTTTAACAAGGAAAATAAACATAATTGCATACATAAACGAATATTGATATAGTATGTTCTCAGCTAATATATCAAACTTGAAAGCTATATTTAGTTGGAAAATAGTTTTTTAAGAGTTACCAATTAAAGTGAAAAAATCCCTCAATATAATACAGTAGGGCCAAACCGATTGAAAATTGTGTACGTTGTGTCTAGAGCACTGACCTTACACACTGAGCTCAGTAGTCTTTAAAAAAAAACACCCTGAGAGCATATTCCAAAATTAGCACAGTAGATACTTTTTGCCAAGAAAATAAAATATTTCAAGAAATTTTAACACAATTTGAACGTAGTAGGGAAGTGCTTCCTCCTGACAAAGAGTCCTGACATTACTAACCTGTTTAGCTGAGAGAGTGCAATTTTAAATTATTTTTAAATCTCCAAACAACAAACACAAAAGCAAACAAACAAGAAAAAAACCTGAGCATACCAAAGAATCCCACCCACCCCATGTACAGAAGTGTCAGTCTGGATAGTAGTTCTTTTAAGCAAGACTCTTAAACATGACTCTTAGTGCCTCTTCAGCCAACACTCACTCTTTTCTTTCAAAACACACCAAAACCCTTCAAATCCACTATTTAATACCAAACTAAAAGCTTCATCTGTTGATTCTCAAGCCAAGAGCATCTGGATGAGTCTTTATCCAGCATCTCCTGGAAGGAGTAGCACATCTGGCCTCACCATTCATAGCTCCTCTTGCCAGTGCCCAGAAGAGAGTGTAATTTTCAACATTGTATTCCTTTGCCTACTGGCAGTAGAGCAAACTGAGTTCTGTTCAGTGGATTACATGACAGAAAGGCAGATCCTTTACCTGGGTGTCTAGATAAATCACACTCTCCACTCTTCCCTGCCACCCCCACCAAAAAAAGGGTTTGTGTGGCTCTTGTTTTTCAGCAGGATCTGACTGATGTCTTTAGTCTTCTCTAATCTCCACCTTGAAGTTGCTGGTTTGTTTGGCTTTCCCTCTTCCCATCCTTGCTGCCTACAGGAAACACTTCCTAGTGGAGATCAAAGTACAAGACACCTAGCTATGAAATCCCAATTATTATTACAGGAACATTTGCAGCATAACACACTTTCAAAGTCATTTGTACTATATGCTACTAATTAAAAGGTGTTCTGAAAAACTGAAAGCTTTTTCTGCTTTTTCACAATAGCCTGTCTAGGCAGGGTTTGGACTACATGACCTCCAGAAGCCCTTGCCAACCCTTATTGTTCTGGTAAACTTTCTCCCTTAACAGCTTTCAGCGTGTCTGCCAGCTCCCCAGGCTGACATTGTCCAGTACAGGCAATGCAATTGTTAGGGCTACAAACAGGTATGAACAGTGCAGCTGAAATGACAAGAAAAAGGCACTTGATCATTTCTGTCCTTTCCCATATCTATCATCCATCCTGTACTCTGTTTTACGCTCATCAAATAAAGGTCCCATTTCTTCCCTACTTAAAAAAAAAAATAAATCTAGTCAGTCATACTCAGTCTGGTTGTATGATGAGGCCTTTTTAATTTTTCTCCACTGTGTTTTTAAAAAGCAGTCCTAGTGTGGTGGCTTCCTTAGCCCACTGGTCAAGTTGTAGATTTAAATCTATTCTAATACTATTGATCTAAAATTTAATTTCTTATGGCTTTCAGTTGAGTGAATTTACCTCAGATTTCATGGCTTTTTGTACAGTGATAAGCTTTCTATCATGTACATATGTACTTCTCCATTTTTGAAGTATGATGACAGTCTGTATTCAGCAAATCAGGATGACCTTCTACTAATCCTTTTACATTCTGTTACTCATTGCATCTCCATTACATAAAGCTGGAGATTAGAAAATCCAGTGTGTTGATTTACTATAAATCATAACTAGAAATCCTCTAACTGTTCTGTGTACATAAAGCAATAAGTCTGTTTCGTCAGACACATTCCATGTAGAATTGTAAGCCATTTGCATTTATTCATTTTAATAGTTCTGGGATAACTCTCTACATGATAAATTCTCTTGTTGGAAAGCTCAGAGACTATTCTGATCTTTGCTAGAACATTTTACATCTTCTGAGGTAGCTTATTACTTTAGCTTCAACAACTTCTGATGAATCACAGCAACAACTAAAAGTACTAGAGAATCACTGTATTTTGTATTTATATATTTAAAACTTACACATTAACAGGGCACTCTTAATTCAGTGCATCCTGCCAGATGGCACTGAGGGTCTATAGAAACCATAAAACACTGAATGCTAGAGTCCAGCTTAGTATGGAGGAGAGCAGCTCAAAATCATCTTACTGCTGGTGCAACTCAAACATGAGGTGTTCTTAAGTTGTACATCTCAAACTCAAGAGGTTTTTTTGCTATCCTAAGCACAGAATAAAATGTTGCATCTTGCAGCATACCCAGCATGGATTTGTGTGACAAGAACTTTGACCTTTGCTGTGTACAGAACTATCAGAATATACCTGATGATAAAAGGCATTCCAAAAACTCTACTAGTAGGAATTATTTAGTTTAGTAAGGTTGTGTTCTTATTCTTCCTTTCTTATATTATCAAGCAGTATGGAGATAGCAATAAAAAAGCAGTTTACAGTTCCAGTTCTTCAGACATCTGGGATTGTCAGGAGTTAAACTATGCTACAACCACATCTTCTGGTAGATTCATTCACTTTGTTCATCAAATCTATGCTAGCAAGGTACTTACTGAGAAGGCTGGTTACAGACTGCTGATGTGTAAAGAGCTTCAGATAAATCCTCAGGTATCTGTGACCAGCACATGCATGAAACCTCCTATTTTCCCGACAACCACAGAACACATTGTTACTAATGCAAAGAAACTCATTTCACAACTGCTCAAAGATTTCCATTTAAGAACTAGAAGAGGTTAGAAACTGATTCTGTTGGGTTTCACTAGGATACAGAAATGCAGAGTATGATGTTGTAACCATGACGTGAACATGTGTTACTGTACCAAACAACTGCAGAGCTTGTGCTGTGACTCTGGTGGCACCTTTAGACTGTATAGCTATAAACAGCATGCACACTACATAACTACACACCTCCTAATATTTAATACAGCCTCATTTTATCAGTTAATACAGCAACAGAAACTCAATCCAAAACACCACCTTCATAGTAAAGTTGACATTGACCCTGAAATTACTAAAAGTCAGTCTGTCTCACCGTTTAAAATGGTAACTCACAAAGCAACCCACCGTGTCCTTCATAGTTTGTCCCTGCAAATAGGCCTGCCATCTGACTGGTTTTGATCACAGATCAAGAGAATCAGCTGGCTGCTCCACAGCAGAGAAGACTGAGGGTTAATTATAGCCTGGCAGCTTTTATTTTTTAGGGAAAGTTGACACTGTACTACTCCCTGGTCATGTGGAGTCAAAACTGGCTAAATATACTGCACTAAGCAGTGGAGCTGCCGGAATTCTTCACAAAATGCAGCCACTAGTCTGGGGCTTCCAGAAGTCTTGTGTGTGTGTGTGTATGTGTGTGTAAAAGCGTGTGCTGCAGTCTGGCCAGAGCACTCCTAGGTTCACCATCAGTACTGCAAGTCACTCATCTGTCCTCTGAAACACACACAGTCCTAGCAGGATGGTGCAGTGCTGCCAACCCTCACAGCTGATCACCTGCCATACAGTTACACTTCTTTTGCAAAGCATATTCAAAACCCCACCCCCTGCTACTTGCTTTAGTGACACTGCAAACAATTGTGCATTCTAGAATCTCTAGGACCATCTTTTTTCCTGAACCAGTACATCTTCTAGTTCAAGTCCCATTGCCACATCCTGTTTTGGCTCCATAGTATTAAAGGATACACAGGCTAAACTTTTAATCAGATAGTGCTACACAAAATGAAGTAGCTTGACTCCTGTAGAAAGAGCTCCTGAAAGCCAAGTGGCATAACTGCAGTAGATTTTTGGTCTGCCTGTATCCGTAATAGAACACTGAAGTTGACTTAGTGCTTTGCCCAAAGCCTGGAACAGATAATTGTGGGTTTAAGTTTTTCTCTTAACCTTTCTATACTTAAGGGAGGAGTCAGGACAAATAAGTGGTTCATAAAGTATGAATTTGTGATCAGTGAAATGCATAGAGACACAGGAGGTCAGTTTTCTTGATTTACATTTTATTGTAATAGTTTTAATTTTGTTACATTCTTTGTGTGCAAAATGCATTTTAGTATTCATTAGGAAAATAAAAACCTCTCTCAAATGTTTATGAGATTATGAGGTAAAAAGGCATTTTTAACATGTATTT
>VYZU01057704.1:0-11541 GCA_013401355.1 Ceyx cyanopectus
TTAAATTTTTTTTTTTAGATTTCTCTGTCCTCTGCAGATGCCACTTTAATGCAAATCAAACTTTGTGGATTGTGTTACCTATTGAAAAATAGTTTCAATTAGAAATTCAATTACACTGTCTTGGGGGGATGGAACTGACAGTTTCTTTGAATTTTGCACGTTATAGAGGGCTCCAAAGTGCCATAAATCTGCTAATTGATTTCTGTACCTGTAATGTTTGATTAGGTGTATTTTATTGTCTTCTTGGTTTTAATTAACCCCAGTCTTGTCAAAATGCTTCCACTGACAAAGGATATATGATGAACGGAGATAAACTCTATTAACAGAGGCTGACTTTTGTCAGTAATTGCTATCATGCATAAGAGTTATTAGAAATTATCGCACACAAAAAGAAACTGTACTTTTGGTAACAACTTTTATGAGCTGCTATAAATCTGTTGATTGCCCCCTACATGCTGGAGATAAGCAACTGTGAATGACAAGGGGTCTGCAGGAAAATCAGTCATTTGTTAGATGTCTTATAAATATTAAGAGTGATAAAATGGGAAGACTTATGAAGTCTAAGTGCTGAAAATGGAATGGATGCTAATGTACCTAAACTTGTTCCAGTAGAGAAAGTGAGGGCTGTGGAGACAAGGGCATGGCTATCTCAGGAAGTTCTTGGTTTTAGCAAAGCAGAATGTGTTACTTTGTCTGTGGAGTTCTGAGAGACTAAGGTGACACTAAGCCTTTTGTTTCTAGACCCTTGGTGAGAGTCCAAGTCTGAGCTGTTACCACTTGATGCATGTCCATGGCCTTCAACGGCAGGCATCCAACAGGGTGACATCAATAGTGTTTGGGGACAGAGTCAAGCAGGAGGGTTGGTGGGCTGATGATGCACAGGTCTTACCCAAAAAGCAATTGCAGAGGCTGTAGGTGAGACATTTTTGCAGAGCACAGAGGTGCTGGGAGATGCTGCAATGCTGTTAATATGGTCTGCTCTTAGGTTTTCTCTGGGAACAAATACAGTAACAAGCCCTAGACAAAATATATCTGAGACAAAATGGGAAAGAAGGGCTAGCAGACTTTTACTGATGTATCCACCTGTAACGGCTTGGTTTATGCAAGATCTTTAGATGTTAGCATATACAAACATAGAAGTCTACGCATAACTATTTTTGGCTGAACTGAAAACTTAATCTGTTGTGGATTTCTGCTCTTGTTTGGTCTCTTGTTCTTGTTTGTCTAGATCTCTGTAGGGATAGGGTGCTGATGCAGGTACAGTTCTGTAAACACAACTGCTGTAATATTGTGAATATAAACAAAGAACTAACTAAGCCATACAACATTACAACAGCATGAGACAAACTTTCTGCCACGTGGTTGTTAAAGTCAATGTGATTACTTCCTAGAAACCAGTGTAACCATAATATTTTGTATTGGTAAGGCAGTTTGTAACACACCCCACCCCTGCCCCCATTAAAAAAAAAAATATTTCGTTTTAATTTTCATTTTGTTTTAAACTACATCTGGGTAGAGCACATACAATCCTCAGGAGCTGTAGAGACCTGTTCTGTTTTCTGCAAACTTCTGTCCAAGATTTGGACACTCTTGGCAGCAGCAATTTTTAAATTGTTTAATAGATCTTCTGTCTTATCTTACTCAAAACAATTTTAACTTGATTTTTTTTTTAATCTATATTTGAGACAGCATTTGACCTTTAGTTTCTTTGCTGCTTTTTCTATGACTACTCACAATGACTTACCAGTACAGTTGTGAGTGTGTGTAGAGAAAGGAGCCTCAGAGTGGAGCCTTCATGTGCAGAGGTCACATGCAGTCCTAAAAGCTGTTGGAACAAGAACCATTGTGCTTGAATCCCAGTTCCTGGAGATAATTTCTGTGCAGGAGACACAGTGAGGGTATTCTGCAGCATGCCAGTTTCCTAAGGACCACGTGTCTGTGAGCTGCTGGAGTGAGAACTGTCACTGGTTTCTGCAGCCCACCTCTTGCTGCTGGAATCCTGGCATGGTATAGGTGGGATGTCATATGGGATTCTCCTGTCTCAGCTGCTATGAGAGTGGAGGACTCTAGTAGCTGAGGCTTGTGATCTGGTTTGATGCTTTGTGGACTATAAGAAGAGTCCTAGTCATCCCATAACTTGTGAGGCAGGAATGTGAATGGAGACCAGCAGAGAAGGCTAAAGATGCTCTGTATTGAGGAGCTGAGATGGATCATATTGGCTTGGTATAGTGGGAATGGTCCTGCAGGCCGGACAAGTCAAACTGACTTGTGTGTGATATCAGAGCTGCATGATGGTATTGCAGCTCTCACACCACACCTAGTGATTCCCTCAGCCTTCAAGGGTCAGTTGTATGTTCAGTAGCTGCACCCTTCTTTCTGTTTGTCTTGGTTACATGGCTCTGTTTAAGAGTTTCCATGCAAGTCTCGTCTGTGTGTGAGAGTGCACATATATCTATATTTCCTCTTGGGGTATGCTGAAAACAATACATTTAGAAGCCAGGTGTCCTTGTCTCTCTTGGCATCTGGTTAAATATCATCCAAGTAGGAGAAGGTAAATCCTAGGATGCTTTAACAACTGCTGAGACTGTGAAGCCCTCGGCTCCATCTGATGGGATTTGAAGGTCACGGTGGTTGCCCACATGTGAAAGATGTGTCCTTATTCCCCAAAGATAAAACAGACCAAAATGATCTATGTTAAACTGTCCATCCTAAACCGAGAAGATGTGTGTTTCAGGCTGCTGAGAGCAGAGGTCGCTGTTTAACTGGAAATGGAGACCCCCTCACTTCGTGTCCAGCTCTTAACCTGCTGTGTGATACCTCGGGCTTCTTTTTCCTTACAAAAAGGCTCTTCTCAAAAGCACAGCACTAGGCTTCTGAAGATGAGAGACCGAAAAGATGTAACTACAGGGGAATGTAGGGACAGTGTGGCTGAGCTCTGTTTCTCCACTGTTCACTCTGGCCCTGCACATCGCCCAGCATGTCCTGTAAACACCCCTTAGTCTGAGCCTGCAGCTCCTCCATTTCATTCATTCCTGGTCCCTGGCATAACCTTGTTCACAGCAAACATCTGTTCTTTCAGCCATGGTGACTTTTTATGAAAGGAGAAATGTATGTGGCGTTGAGCAGCTGACAAGCAGCCAAGGCAGTGTGACAGTGATGGTGTAAGGATGAGAGGGGCATGGACTTGTAGGTGACATGATCTTCCTTCTGACCGCAAGTCTGGAGGAATGAGACCAGTCGTACTTTGGGTAGCAAGGCCATCCTGAAAGTGGGATGCTATAGGAGTTCTCTAGGAGTAGGCTGTGAGAGGTTATCATGGCCGTTCTTCATCACACAATTGACCTGAATTGACTGTGTGAGCAGAAGATTTGGTGACATTCAGAATCTCCCTAGTTGTGCAGGTGGTGAGTCCACTTCATCCATACTCTGCTGAAAGAGCAACATGTCAGACATGCCTTGATATGTGACAAGTGGTGCTTGTGTTGAGTTGTGGTTAAAACTTAGTCTGAGTAACAACACTTGTAGAGAAACCCACTTGAACCATTGATCTGTTTGTTGTGGAGGTTAAACTGCTGCTGCTGCTGCACCCAAGGGTCCTCCTATAGAGGGGTGTCATCCTTTCCCGGGCAGGCCTCTGGTCAGGGACATAGAGCTGAGCCACCAAGCCCAGCTAATCCTGACCTGGCTATGAGGATGTCTGCACTGAGTCCATTCCCAGGAAGGAAGTGGCTGGAAAAACTCAGCTCCTTTGAGGAATCTCCTTAAATTCCATAGGTCACAATTTGTTGAAAGTTGCACAGGTGAATTAGCATCTTCTGTCAGCATTCCTTACTGCTTGAAAACACCTTGGCTCCTAACTTCATTGCTTCTTTCTAGAGAAAAAGCCAATGGGAGCTTCCAGCAAAGACGATGGATGCTTGTGCCTCCTCTCTTCAGCCTGGGAAGTGAACACAGTGTGTTTCACCTCACTCAGCTAATTCCGTATCCATGGCAGACTCATATCCAGCAGTATGTTCTCAATTGGTTTATTATAGTCAATATTTATTATTAATGGATATGAGACAAGATTTGAGCCTTTTGATGCTCTAAATTGATCTAGACTTGTTCACTCCCCAAAACTACAGTCCATTCTCAGAAGATCCACAAATCCTTAGTTAAAGCTTCAGTTTTTTACCTATGCCCGTAAACTTAACTGTGGATTTTTTTTTTGTCTTGGCAGAAACGGGTCTTCTGCTAGTCCTGCTGCTCCTGTGTAGAGTAAGCTATCCAGCAGAAGGCACTACTTGGCTGGAAAGATTTGCATGGTGGCGTTATTTTGGCAAATGCCACACAGCTAAGTGAGCCAGTCACAAGGGTGCAGCTGTCACATTGAGCATGGCCTGTATTTGTGTGGGCTCAAGTTGGGCACCTCTTCCTGTGGGGAGCAAAAAGGCTGTATTAAAAGCAGTGGGAGTCTAGGAAACACTGTGGTGTCTAAATAACTTGCAACATCCTGTAATGTTACTGCTCAAAAGGTCTGAGTTAATGATCCAGTTGATTTACAAGTCAACTGCATGACAATAGAAATTAATATTCGCTGATGAGCCAAACTGAGAGGCCTTGGATTATTTTATTCCTCCCCTCCACCTCTAATGGTTTTCTGTCAAATCTGAGTGAGTTCGTATACCTGTGTATGGATCAGAGAGTATCTAGGGATAAATAGCATTTGATTGACTTTTGGGTTATCCTGGAAAAAGAGAGTGCAAGAGATCTTGTGTGAAACTGCCTAAATACTGTGCTGTTCTGAAAATATCACCTAGTACCAGTGAATGAGGAGATGGAAGAGGAGACTCCTGATCAAATGTGGCTTTGTTTAGGGGGTAAAACGTAAGTATGTGAGGCCAGATTCTGTTTGCTTTTTTTTTTTCCTTGTGATTTATATCCAGTTAAGCTGCACCACTGTAAAATCACAACGAGAGAACCTGTAGTTATTAGGGGAAGAAGGCAGCATTTAACTGCTTTGTAGTTAAAAACAGGCTTGCTGAGTGAAACGCTGCTGGCTGCTGCAGCAAGTAGCCCCCTCTAGCAGGAGGCTGTATGGAAGGGGCCTCTATCTAGTGTACTGATAGTCAGAAGTAGCTACTTAAACTGTGTTTAGCCCAAAGAACTATAGTGTCAATCACCTGCCCGATATACTACTGGGTGTTGGCTGGCTGAGAGCAGTTCCTTGACACCTGCAAGAATGGCTTTGGACAGCTCTGCTTTTAAGACGCTTCTCCTTCCTCAGTCTGGGCTGAGCTGAACTGACTAATGTCCTGTTCTCTGCCTCAGAACAGAGTTTTCCTCATCAACACTGGGCCATGTGGGATAACAACTTCCATCAATATGCCATCCTTCTTCCCTCTTTGCCCTGAATGTGTAGTCTTCTCAGAGAAAACAAGGAACTGACCATGTCTGATCTCTGTTGTGCAGGTGCCTTGTCAAAAGGGCAGTAAACCTTCTGGCCCTGCTTTCTGCTATCCAAGGTCCATAAGGTCTGTAACATCCCCAGGCTGTCCTTCTCCTGTAGCTTTTCTCTTGCAGAGCTGGTACTTAGCAAAACTCCTCTAATAGCCTTTATGGTCTTAACCCAATTTCCTTCAAAACTGCCATATGCTATGAGATTTGGGAGGGATTAAGAACATGAGAAGGCTGCTCTTTTTAAATCCCACAGAAAGGAGGAAATATAGCATTTTGAGTGCCTGCAGGCAAGGAATAGAGGAAACCCATCACTTCTGGTTTGGGGCTGAAAAAAACTTATGTCCTTACCAAACTTAAGACT
The DNA here is from genome assembly GCA_013401355.1 of Ceyx cyanopectus. NCBI lineage: Eukaryota > Metazoa > Chordata > Aves > Coraciiformes > Alcedinidae > Ceyx > Ceyx cyanopectus. Next base: position 5,801 of record VYZU01057704.1, read on the forward strand.
GTCTCCTTCAGTAAACACTTTTCCTAACCAGAGGAAATGAGGGAAGTTTTACTTGCTGTTTTGTCATCATATTGGGTGATAATCTGAGATGCTTCGAAAATTTGTGAAGCAATGAGACTGCAGAGAGAATGAGGAGCTCCAAAGAAGAACCAGATGCTGAAGAGATGGAGGTGAGTCTCCTGTTAAGTAACAACTGCCTTCCATGTCAGCATGAGATCTATCCCAGCTGTTGGGGAGATGTTTGCAGGGTGGTGAGCCAGCGAGGTGCTGTCTTTTGAATCCCTGTTGTGGCATGGGATGGGAAGTAATATTTAAACTGGGAGCTAAGCCACCTGATACTAAGGATGGCCCTTCAGGCTGGGCAAGATTAAGACAGATTTCAGATACTTGGTCAGAGATGACCTCCTGGAAGCCATGCTGGGAGACTGGTGATCCTGAAGTTAGGCTTGTAAGAGGGTCTACACATGATAGGCTCAGCCTTTTCAGGATTTGTAGAGTAGTGCTGAATTCCGTGGGCTGTAGTGGAGCAGGGCACCCTGCTTTCCAAATGGCTCAGTGCTAATGTGTGCTAGTCCTCAGCAGAGATCAGCATGTGAGGCTCTGGTGCCTGCCACCTGGAGTTAAGTCCTGCTTGTATTGGGATAGGGAGCAGTGCCTTGTGGCCAGAATGCTTCCATCTGGGTGAGAAAGATGTCTGGCTCTGTAGCTGAGGGTAAACTTTATGCAATGAAGCTGAAATCCCAGGTGGATGTTTCTTACATATGCATAAAGGTCTGTGCACAGTACATAAACATATTAAAACTGGAAGCATTTTTTCACCTGGAATCTGATCTTTGCTTTTGTGGTTTTTGTAGCCCTGTGCAGGTTGTGTTGTATCTCGGCACTAGGGTAATGAGTGAGATGGAGCTTTTTTCCTGCTTTGAAGGCCTACAATATGAGTTTATTCTGCATTTAGAAAGTGCCTGAGATCCTTTCTTGCAAGCTGTGGTTGAAGGACAGAATGCAGTGATTGAAACAGTTCTGAGAAGCAGAATCCAGAGGTCAATTAGTGAAAGAGCAGGGAAAATAAAATGGAGGTTGAAAAAGAGTCAAAGATATTTACAGCCTGCATGGCCTTCCCTCTCCTAGTGCTTTATTTTTAATGGCTTGCTGCTTTTACCTCTTTGTTTAATGAATATGTTGTTGAGTTATTGGAAGGTCAAACTTCATCCAAAAGCAGGACACTCAGGGTTTATTATATTCATATAACTCCAAAAGAGCCAAATTGATTTTTTTGGTTGTTGTTATTGTTTTTCTCCATCCTTCCTTCTCCACCTCATCTTTAAATCTTGCAGTGGGTTTAGTGGTAGTGACAGGTGTGAGACTGACAGCACAGGAGATGAAGAAGCTGTATTTAGGTAATGACCCCAGCTCTGGGTGAGAGAGCAACCTCTTCCCCTCACCTGATGCTTACTTCAGGGGCAACCCTTGGGGCAACGCTTGGCTACTTGCATTATATACTGGTTTCTACTGCTGTTGGAATGTCTTTGAAGAGCATGGCCTGTCTTTTCTATCCTCTTACCAGCATGGTTTCATGTCAGTGCAATCACCTGCTCTCATAGAATCATAATGGTTGGAAAGGACCTCTAGGATCATCAAGTCCAATCTTCATCCTAACATTTCTCTAACCACTAGACCATCGCCTGAAGTGCTACATCTACTTGTTTAAATACTTCCAGGGTTGGTGACTCTATCACCTTCCTGGCAGCCTGTTCACTGCCTAACCACTCAGTAAAGAATTTTTTCCTAATATCTAATATAAAATTTCTAATATCTAATATAAAATTCTCCCTTGATGCAATTTGAGGTCATTTCCTCTCACTCTATCATTAGTAAATTGGGAGAAGAGACCAAGGCCAGCCTCACTATACAACCTCCTTTTAGGTAGTTTAGAGAGCAACAAGGTCTCCTCTCAGTCTCCTCTAGAGTAAACAACCCCAGTTCCCTCAGCCAGTCTCCACAAGCCATGCTTTCCAGATTCCTCACCAGCTTTGTTGCTCTTCTCTGGACCCACTCCAGCACCTCAATGTCCTTCTTGTACTGTGGTGACCAAAACTGGACACAGCACTCAAGGTGCGATCTCACAANGTTGCTCTAGGCAGTGTTTTTATCTAAGCAGCTCTGGGAGTCTCCACTGATTGTCAGGCTTGGTTGAGGTGATCCTTGCTGTGAAGAAAGGCTGAGGAATTTGGGTGGTTCAGCCTGAAAAAGAGAAGGCTCTGGAGAGATCTTATTGCAGCCTTTCAGTACTTAAGGGGGCAGAAAGATGGGAACAGACTTTTTAGCAGTGCATGTTGCGACAGGTGAAAGTATGATGGTTTTGATCTAGAATGGGGAAGATTTAGACTGGAGATAAGGAAGAAATGTTTTGCAGTAAGAGTGGTGAGACCCTGGCCCAGGTTGCCCGTGGAAGTGGTAAAGCCCCATTCCTGGAACCATTCCAGGCTCTGAGCAACCTGCTCTAATTGCAGATGTCCCTTCTCACTGCAGGGGGGCTGGATTAAATGGCCTTTAAAGGGCCCTTCCACCCCAAAACAGTCTGATTCCAAGTGTCAGAAGGGGGTGTATTTGGTGGTGTCTCCCTCTCTAAGACAGCCTGCATAGACTGTAGTCTGCCTGCCCATTCCCAGGGGTATTCCATTTGCAAGCACAGAAGTGGACACAGCAGCAAAACTAGGGCAGTTCTTGGTGCCACTTTAGCTACTGGACCCTGGGGCATTGTCGTTTCAGCTACCTGACCTGTCTGAGGGGAGTGTAGCACCCGTGGGCTTCAGAGACACCCCTGCCCTGTCCTCCCAGGATCGGGAAAGGGGCAGAGGAGAAAACCAGAGGGTTGGGAGATTTCTGCTCCTGGGGAGAGATAAAGGACCCCACCCTCAGTATGAAACAGCAAAAGGTTTTCATCTCAGCCTTGGTTAATGAGAGTGTTTTGATCTACAATTGTTGACTGCAGAAAGAGCCTCTCTGATAAAGGGGGAAGGGATGTCCTGGGGGAGAGGGTCGCTGAATATGCATGGCCCCAGGTCTCTTTGTTTAGCTGATATCTGACTATATTTATTCTTCTAGATTACACATTCTGACTGCGGAACAAAGGGCTGGCAGGAGCTGCTCTCTTGTGCTTAATAATTTGAGTGAATTTACATTTCAATGCAGCCCTGCACCACTTCCCACCCCCCATGGAAAGAGCAGAATTTCCCTGTTGAAGGGAGGGGGAAAAGAAACTCCCACTCCAGTGGCCAGGCTGGGAGATTTATTGATATTCGCCTCTGAATTTATTTCTCGCAAATGCTGTATGTATGTGCCCACCTGCCCAATGCAGAGATGTTTTCTTCCCTGCTACTCTACTCCATGACTTGCTCAGATAGCACTGTTTGCCCCACCTTCCTGCTGAGCAGTGTGATTCATCGTCAAGTAATTAACCATCAGCAGCACAGAAAGTACCTGGCTCGGCAGAAGTGTGAAAACGCATCTACACCTAACAGAAACTGGACCGAAGATTTCCAGTTTGAGTGACACCCAGGGAGCTGCAAAGTGACAAAAAGATAGAGTTAGCCATTGCCAAAACTACCCAAATGTGCTCTGGTTTCTCTGCAATGTCTCTTTTGTACTTCTTTGGGCCCTAAAAGTGCAAAAAAATAATTTGCTGAGTCAGAGTTGGAGTCATGAGGGGTTTGGAGGTGGCAGTTTCTCACTTGTCTGTCTGATCAGGCTTGAATCCCTGCCTGTAGTAAAAGCTTTGACCATAGTTTGGCTCCTCTTTTGCTTCCAGGTTGAATTTTCCCTGTTCTGCATACCCACGCTTACCTATGAGAATGATTTTTGTGTTCCTGCATAGGATCCTGGGCCTTGTGTGCACAAGTGTCCTGTGTTAGCTGTCACCAGTGCTTCCTGACCTGCAGTCCTGCAGTTTAATGTTAGGACAGCTGCAGACTTTTTCTTGCCTTCCTGATGATAACCTTGCAGGCACAGGGACTTTGTAATGCTGATAACCCCAGCATGCTGCATCCCATTTGGGTCTCTCACCACTACTGCAAACACTGGAATGTTGGAACAGTTCCTCATTGCTATTTCAGAGGACATCTCTGCTTGTCTCAAGCCGTTTAGGAGATGGGTTGTGAGTTGACTTTGCTGGATGGGCTCTGTGTCGTGAGGTGTGGGTTGAGTAGTACCTTTCTCTCATTTGCTTCTCTTTCTCTAGTCCCACATCATCTCCCATGGTGCAAAATGAGATGGAATCCTGATCTCAACTGAGGAAGCAGAACATGGAAGGAGCAGCCTTAGACATGCCTGAGTCAAACAGACACCTTTTCCATAACCTTGTTGCATCTGCCCTGGCTCTTTAGGCAGCAGGGGACAGGTACCTTTGTTCTGAATCCTTTCCTTGCAATCTTTTTCCTTCTTTTGAGTCTGAAGACCTCTGTGCAGCATGAGGAAGATGAGAGTTCTTGAGCTGAGCTGTAGAGTGCTTCTGTGTGCAAGGGAAGCCCACTTACAGCTAGCTCTGCGTGTGTGGTGTTTAAGATGTTCAGTTTGGGTCTTCTATCTAACCTGAACTGCTGAACTTGGACATGAGTTTTATAGCCAAGTTTCACCGTTTCTATGTACAATGGCCTATGTTGAACTCTCTGTGGATGTGGTTCCTTATGCTGGTCAGAGCAGCAGGGCTGAATTCTTCCACCTGCAGAAAGCAGTGCAATGATCCTAACATGACCACTTGTCCAGCTTATAAAGAGCTTCTTTGTGATATTGCTGCTTTTACTGCTACTCCTAGATGTAGTTGTTTGGTATTACAGAATGCAGGGAATGTCCAGGGAATGTGGGCAGGATCAGGACCTTGTGCTGTGTCCTACTCAAATAAAACAGGGAATTTCCCACCCTGGGGGAAATTTTTGAACTTATGTCTAAAGGATGAAACAGCGAGTGCTTGTCAGAAATTCTGTCTGCAATGCTTGCTGGAACAGGTAACTGTGTTCATTTTAAAGGATAAATATATACATTCATTTTTCCTTCATTTTGAATTGTGTACATGCATAAATGTGGAAACATACATATGTATGTTCCATATCACACACACATACACAATCTGTAATATACATGAACACAATGCAGCATTAAATCAGGGCTTTTCGCTTCTCTTAATTACCTAATTATATTGATTTTTACATTCTGTACATCTTGGTTTTATCTGAACTTTACAGAAGGTGTAAGCAATACACATCTTGTCACATCCCATTTTCACACTAGCGCTGTTGCTGTATGAACCATTGCTAGAAATAAAACATGACTAGAATAGTCAGCCATCTGTCTGGAAAGCACATGCAGTCCCAGATGGCAGTTTCTCTCCCGCTTGCTGGTAGCAAAGTCCTCTAAGGAACACAGCAGAAACATGTAACAATTCAGTGGGGATGTGTATAATGTACAGCCCTCCCCCAGGCTGGGGCTGAGGGCCCTCCAGCAATGGAAGAGGAGGGAAAAACTTTGAGCAGAGTCTGTCCCTAAGGGGGGCAGGTGTTCACCTCCTGAGGAACAGAGAGCTGTATCCAGAGCCAGCTAACACCACAGCGAGCCCCTCTGCTGCTCAGCTCCATATGAGTGAGGCTCCTCAACCCGTCTGCCATGCGTGAATATTCCTTTGCAAGGCTGTGGTGGGGAACAGTCAGAGCCAGTCAGCAGGACCTTAGCAGGTGTCCTAGTTTGGACAG